>OU898279.1:94435084-94479732 GCA_918026665.1 Diabrotica balteata | reverse complement strand
AAAAATCGATGAAAACAACCCCCTAACCAACCCCATAATCAAAATCGATCTTCACCCTTCTGCAATTCTCTTTGTACATGTATTGTTAATACGTCCAAGAAGTTTGACCCATTTAAAATTCTTAGTTTTAGACAAAGTACAGCGAAATCTTCTTCTTATCCAAGGCGAAATCATTTTTTTTAGAATTAGTAATTTTTTACATTAATCTCTAACAAGGGTTGCTTTTTAAGGGTTGAAATATAATGGAACTCTATTCAAAAGTATAAAATAATCATTATTTAACTAATTCAAACCAAATTTTACCCATATTCAGGTTTAATTTTTTACAATTAGGGGTAGTTTTCACCCCTGAAACCCTTCAGCGCACTTCGGTTCGATATAGATTTTGATCCTTGGGCTATCACCTACCTTCTGTTAAAATTTCAACTCTATCCATGCAGGACGAAAAAATTGAGTTTTAACTTTTTTCGAGCTTCATTTCCTGAACTATTATCGCTTCCTTTACGCAAACAACATTGTTGCGAGACAGATAGTTGAACTATATTTTATAAAATGTCTATACTCAGGTATGGATTTATGTTTGTACAAGTTTTATATTGGTCCACTATTTCAAATGCTGTTCAAACAGACATATATTAATTGTATGATCCGTTTTAAATTCGTTCAATCTATATATATATATATATATATATATATTATATATATATATATATATATATATATATATATATATGTTTATATGTATAATGGCATAATCGACGATTTTTTAAATAAAAACCGAGGTCACGTGACAACTCATTTCAAAGGTCTCTTTATCGCCTTTACAACGATATAATCATTTGAATATTTATATCTACAGGGTTTACCAAAATTACGAATTTTATTAAATGACATGGAGTTATAATAAATATTAATTCACTGAATTAAACTACACGCAGGCACGCCACTGGGAACAAAACAAAATAGTGTTTTTTGCTGGTTCCAAAAAAAAAAAAATAAATTGATAACAAACAATGCTACATTATAATCTGAAATTAATCATTGTTGTAAGTATAAGTTATTTTTCAAAAATATTTAAATCAATATTGTCATTGACTCATCTTAATTTGTCAATGATCTGTGAATCTGTCAAATAGTAGACGTCAAATTTTTACTCTTCGAGCATTTTGCCGACATTAATAACAGCATTTACAAAAATGAAACCAACAGAAACAGATCGAATCTAGATTTTAATCATGATTAGTTATGGAGATAGAGTGAGGATTCAAGCAGAAGTTTAGCAGACTTAATGCTAAATACCCAATCGCGAACCAATTACTCAATAAACACTAAGTAAAATTGAAAAAAAAAATAGAGAAACGGGCCAGGTGAAAGATCTTTCCGGAAGTGGTAGAAAATCAATATCCGAAGTCAAGAAACTGGACGTTGTACTGGCGTTTCACAAAAATCTCCATATCAGTTTTAGGCAGGTCGCACGAGATAATAATGTCCACCAATTAACTGTTGTAAGACGCTAAAAAAGAAGAAATGACATCCATACAAAGTACATCTGGTCCAGGAGCTATTAGAAGATGACTTTGATAGAAGAATCGAATTCTGCAAAACCATTATGAACAGTAACAGAGCTCAGGGTTTCATACAAAAGGTACTTTTTTCTGATGAAGCGTCTTTTATGATGAACGGTCATGTAAATCGTCAGACATATCGATACTGGGCAAGTGAAAATCCACATTGAATGGAAGAGTATAGGACACAATATTCCGAGAAGGTGAATGTTTGAGGCGGCATTATACACAATCAAATTGTAGGGCCATATTTTTTTGAGGAAAACTTAACTGCTTCTCGTTATCTAGAATTCCACAGCTATTTTCAAATAGAAATGATTTGTGGTTCCAACATGATGGGGCTCCCCCACACTACGGCATTCAGGTATGAAATTACCTTAATAACGTTTTCCCAGGTAGGTGGATAGGTAGAAGGGGGCCCATCAAATGGCCACCACGGTCTCCAGATTTAAGTCCGTTAGACTTTTTTGTAGGGATATTTAAAGATCAGAGTGTATCAAAATCGACCAAATAATGTAGAAGAGTTGAAGGAGATCAGAACGGAAATTGCGCAAATAACACCTGAAGTCATCGAAAACTTTAGGAAAGAATTTATTGCCCATCTTTCACATTGTATTATTGCTGAAGGTCGTCAATTTGAACATTAGTTGTAATTTAATTGTATTTAAGTAAACATTTATTGTACGTTAATTGTATTAATAAACCAACAGTTATGGTTGAATCTTTAGAAATAAATATTCAAATGATTATATCGTTGCAAAGGCGATAAGAAGACCTTTCACATGACGCATGACCTCGGTTTGTATTTAAAAAAAATCGTCGATTAAGTCAATACGCCGACACTGATGTAATGTCCAACACATATATATAGCAGTTGATGGCCATAAAAAAATTAAAATTGACTTGTTTTAAGATTCTTTTAAAAGTCGTCTGTTTCTGAAAGAATGCATTTATTCCATATATTTGCATCATACTGTATAAATAACTATTGGTATAATTTGAGATTCTCTGTATACTGCGGTATCGAACAATGTATTATTATAATGTCAGTTGCTTCTATTTTGTAGATAAGTTGTAAATTTAATTGTTCATAAACTAATTTACTTTTATAACGTATGTTATCAATAGTGTGGCACACACTGTATGTAATTAAAACTTCAGAAAATTTTAAAATAAATAGTTTTACCACACATCCACTTTTATTCGATCCGGTATTTGACCTTTCCTTATCGTAATATTCGACGTATTTTATAGATTGAGTTTAATTATTAGATTGGCAATGTGGTCTTCCTATTATAGTATCCTTTTAGATAACAGAAATTAACTTAACAAACATAATATCCGCCCGCAATTTCCTAAAAGACTATAATATTAGAATTTTTATTTGTTTATGTGTGACGTCCATGGAATTTCAGCAAGCACTTATCAAGACGTTGTAGTTCAAGAGATTAGTGGTTAATTTACTAATTCACATTTATTAGACAAGGCGAAAAGCTCGGGTTCGTTCGGAAAAATATTCCCGTGAGATTTTTTGCATAACTACTTTCATAAGATACCCCAAAATAAGGTGATAATACCCCCAGGCGAAAAGTTGTTTAAATTTTCTTAAACTATTTTTTTACAAATTGTAACAATACATTTTTTCAGCCCGAATGAATGTTTTGGATCATTCTAAATTGTAGATTTTCTGTAAACTTAAACGTTTTCGAGTTATAGATATTTTAAAACTGAGAAAAATACAAAATTACGATTTTCAGGGCTCAAAAACAAAAGTAAAAAACATTATTTTTGAATTTACCAAGAACTTAGTTTCAAGTTCAAACCTTTGTACTACCATTTCCCGATAATTATTTTGGGCCTTTTATTTTAAAACATTGTTTTTTAATCGTTAATGAATTGTTTATGACAGGACTGGTGCTCGGGCTATGACATCTATAAGAGAGAGAAACAAGATCAAGGGCACAAATTTTTGCAGGTTTCTCATTGTAAAAGTCTCATTGTACAAATGAGCTGCCGTCTTGCCACACGGTTCATTATCAATTAAAAGACAATAGTTTAATAGACATTTATGCACCAACGGTGTTATTAGGATCGGAGAGCAACATAATCCAGCCAATGAGTCTTTGGCCCGAGGGATGGATGTAGCTCGATCGGCGTAATCATCAGGTAACACCAGTGGTACAATTTGGTTCAAGATATAAGAAATTTGGCCTGAGGCTGGTGAGATGACCCAGTCGACCGCAGTATTATAATAATGAACAACACCTATTGATGTTACTAATCCCTCAATTGTCTTTGCGACGGGTAGCAATAGTTTTGGAGCAGCTTACTAGGACCGGACTTTATATTATTTTCAGAACTGACTCGTTAACTATCAGTGCAAAAAAAAATTGTTAAAATTAAAATTTCTACACAATGCTACGCATTAAAAAAAATCTTGCTATATACGAATTAGTCTTCTTTGCTTACTTATCTGATTTACTCATCTGAAATTAAGTTGCTTGGAATCAATTATTATTAACGATCACAAACAATTTTCATGTTCAACGGGCTCATTACTTGAATTTTATGGAGTTAGAATATTATCTGTTTTATGTCGTTTTCACTTTAAATACAATGAACGTTCGATAATGAAGCTTTCTCTCTTTAAGTAAAAGAAAATTAAAAAATCATTAGCAAGTATGATAGTTAAAGATAAAGTATACCTCTTATTATTATTCTATAACTTCACACATTATAAGTCTCGTACTAATAGGTAATAGGTATTAAGGTAACGGGTAGGAACTCCATTGAATAGTTCATTGGATAGTCCTATCAGGGAAAATGAATCAATCCCTGCCTTCCGCAGATTCCAGGCGTTTCCTGGCCCGGGAAACTAGTACCTGTTTAGGGTCCCTTGTCCAGGGTTACGGATGAAGTCCACAACGGCATTCGTGGCGGGGAAGAATATCTTCACTACGGCATGGAGGGCGGAAGTGGCAACCTTTGATTTTAGGGTTTGTATAGAATCAAGCTGCTGCCTTGTAGTTATAGTCATTGGATCGTCAAAGGCTAGAGGAAGAAAACCTTGATCACAAATTACCCGGTCCTCCAGGTTGGGGTTTGTGGCATTGGACTGGTTCTCCAATACTCGTCAAAATTTTAACATACCAAAAAGCCTAAACAAAGCCTCGGAACTTTAGATGGGTTTACAAGGAAACGACCAAAGCTAAGAAAACGGATTATAAATATTGGTACATGGAATATACAGGGGATAAAACAAAAGATTGATATCATTGTGCCTGATCTAGAACAAATGCAAATGGATATTATAGCACTAACTGAAACAAGGAAAAAACGAACTGGCACTGATATGGTAGGAAATTATATACATATATTCACTGGAGTCCCGAAAGATAAAAGAGCCGCTAGGGGAGTATCAATACTAATAAAGAAAAAACTTAAGAATAATATCACTGACTGGGAAACAATTGATGAGAATATCCTAAGAGTAAATATAGACATATATGGGCACAAGATTACCATGATAGCCGCTTATGCTCCCTCTGATGATGCAACAATCAACGTGAAAGAAGATTTCTTTCAAAAAATCGAGGATATACTTAACAACATAGGAAAAAACAGAGAAATAGTTATGCTTGGAGACTTCAATAGTAGAACGGGATATCAGAAAAACAGTAGAGTAGTAGGACCTTTTGGAGAAATGGCAACTAATGATAATGGCGGTAGACTTATACACTTATGTGAGAGCTATGAGTTAAAAATTAGCAATGGATTCTACAAACATAAGGACATACATAGATATACCTGGATTCAACAAACACGCAATCTAAAATCAATCATCGATTATATTATTAGTAAACAAAAATCTGTATTGCAGTGGAATGATGTAAGAGTTCTCCGAGGAATAACATGTGGATCCGATCACTACTTAGTAAGAGCGAAAATTTTGTTCCCATTTAAGATAATACACGGAGACCAAAACCTAGAAGACAAGCAAGACTTGCAGACAGTGGACACTCCGAAGTACAACTTCAATAGTTTTATAAATGATAGTACTAAACAGCTATACCAACGACGACTGGATGAAAAACTACGAGAAATAGAGAGACAAACATTTTCAGATATTTACGAGAATATTATTGCTAGTTTACACCAGGCCTCTAAGGAGACACTCGGGACACAGCAAAACAAAATTAGTAACAAAATATGGTGGAACGAAGAAATCGAATATATGGTAAAACAGAAAAAAGAACAGCATCTAAAATGGCTAAATACAAAAAATACTGAAGACCATCAAGCTTACAAAGAAACCGATAGACAACTACGAAAAATGATAAAACAAGAAAAGAATAAAACATGGGATCAGAAATGTCAAGAAATCAATACATACATCGGAGGGAAGCAATGTACAGAGGTATGGAATTTTATACAATCAGTAAAAAATACAGGAAAAGACAAAGCACACATACACACCATAAAACCAAGACAATGGAAAGATCACTATGAAAGCTTGCTGATAGAGACAAGACAAGAATACCTAGCGAACTCCCCAACACAGTCAGTACATATACAAGGAGAGGAAGCGAGGGTAGACATCGAAACAGTAAGGAAGGCTGTAATGACCCTAAAGAATGGTAAATCCGCTGGACCTGAGGAATCTATGCTGAAATGCTTAAGAATGGAACTCATAAACTATTTGAAAACTTAACTTATGTGATCAATCAGTGTCTAAATGGACACCCAGTACCAGAACAGTGGAGAACGGCATACATGTCCTCAATACACAAAAAGGGGGACAAAAGGAATTGTAATAATTATAGAGGCATATCGGTAACCAGCACCCTGAGCAGACTGTATGGACGAATTTTGAGAAATATGATCGAGGAAGAATATAAGCACAATGAAGAGGAAGAACAAAGCGGGTTCCGTGCAGGAAGATCGTGCACCGATAACGTATTTTGTCTTAAACAAATAATAGAAAAAAGATCAGCTAAGAATCTAGAAACTCATATTACTTTTGTAGACCTGCAAAAAGCATATGACAACATCCCCTTAACAAAATTGTGGACAACGTTGCAAAGATCTAACATCAACCACACATTGATAAATGCTGTACAAGAACTATATAGAGACTCAAAGGCACAGATAAAAACAGGAAAATATCTAACGGAAGAATTCCTGGTTACAAAAGGCTTGCGACAGGGATGCTGTATCTCACCAACCTTATTCAAGATATGTTGCAGCAGCATTGGAAAGATGGAAAAGAAAGGTGCATAGGATGGGTATAGAACTTAGCAATGAATGTATATATACACTCCAGTTTGCTGATGACCAGGTAGTACTAGCGACCGACAGGGAAGACATGCAGTACATGCTTAGAAAACTGATAGAAGAATATAACGACTGGGGAATGAATGTCAATACAACAAAAACCAAATATCTTTGTATTGGAAACGAGTCAGATAACATAGACCTCGAAAACGGACAACATATTTCCTGCTGTCAGAGCTATGACTACTTGGGTGTTGCCTTTGACAATACAGGAACTGATACACGGGAAATAGAAAAACGAATCACTCAAGCAAAGAAAGTCTTAGGATGTCTCAATGGTATACTGTGGAGTAAAGAGATAACGAAAGGAAGAAAATTTAATATATATGAGACCATGATTAAAACTACTCTTCTTTATGGCGCTGAAACATGGAGAATTAGTGAAAAGAACAAAAAGCGAATAGAAGCAGTAGAGATGGATGCAATGAGAAGATCTTTAGGTATTTCCAGACGAGACCGAATCAGAAATGATGTAATAAAACAACGTATGGGAATAGAAGGAAATATAACTCAAGATATAGAGAAGAAACAATTAAGGTGGTATGGGCATGTTCAACGGATGCCAGCAACAAGACTCCCCAAAAAAGTAGTAGAATGGCAACCGATAGGTCGACGGAAAAGAGGAAGACCCAGATTAGAATGGCAACACGGCGTAAACAAGTCCATGAGCGAAAGAAATTTAACAACAAACGACTGCGAAGATAGGAAGAGATGGTGTTTAGGTATCGGACAACGTCGAAAGACGTTCTAAACCGATTTATATATATATATATATATATATATATATATATATATATATATATATATATATACTAATATGTATTTAGGTATAATTAGATATCATTTATTTATCTAGAAACTATAATTTATAAACATTATGGAATGGGGCAAACATATTTTAGTTTGACATTTGCACATTTAGGCAATTATTTTTTTGCATTTAGATCGGTGGTTAGGTCACGACTATTCAAGTAAAATGTCAGGAATCGGTGAAGCTAGTACTAAGTGTAAAACACGTTTACATTTATCTGATGGTGCCAAAGAAATTATTAGGAATGTTTATCAAACAGTAAATGAAGATAATGCAAATCCAGATGACGGTAAATTTCTCAACAAGACAACATCTCGATTAACAAGGAAAGCGGAGTAACTTTTATAGATTGAGTTTAATATAGACATATCAAGCAGTAAATGAAAATGACGCTGAGGTAATTAGAAGAGCAGTTTATAATTTCGATACGTTTAGTTTTCGATACAACAAAATTAATTAGCGATCATCAATAATGGATTCACCTCGACTTATTAACTGGAGAAACGATATATCTAAATTTAAAGATGAAGGAAGACCAATATTTCATCTGGATGAAACATGGTTCGATATTCACGATACTGCTCAAAAAGGTTGGACAGATGACTCTATTAAGTGTGCATCCAATTATCAAATTAATAGAGTCAGCGAATAATTATTCTGAACATTGGATCCAAAAATGGCTGGCTTGGAGGAGAAAGTTTTTTACTATCGGCAAAAAACATTAAAGATTCAAAGCTGGATTTCCATGAAAATATGACGGGTAACTTGTTTAAGGAATGGTTTGAAAAGAAAGTGTTGCCAAATTTGCCTACAAAAAGTGTCATTGTAATGGATAACGCGACGTATCACAGCGAACAAATTAGAAAAATCCCCAGTATAGGCTCGACGAAAAAAGAAATACCGGATTTTTTGTATGAAAATGATTTGTATTTTGTAGAAACATAGACAAGAAAAAAGAAATGTTGGAAGTTCTTCACACAAAAGAATTTGAGAAACAGTTTTGTTATAGACGAATTAGCCATACGTGATGGTCATATTATATTGCGATTAGCTCCTTATTACTGTGTTTTTAACCCTATTGAATTAATCTGGAGCCAACTTAAGGGAAGTTTACGGCCAAACAACTGCTGTCACAAATTTAGTAGCCAATTGGTATCACATGTTGTAGAAGAAATAAAAAAGATTTCCCAAAAACTGTGGCAAAATTGTATTTCACATGTTATAAAAACGGAAGATCATTACAGAACATTAAACTCACATATAAAACCAATAATTATAACATTAGATGATGACGATTCTACTGAAGATGACAGCGATAGTGACATATAGTTGTAATTTGTAATTATTTTTTTCCATCTAAACTTCAAATTTTATTTTTTTGTTATTGTTTCCAATTTTATTATGTTATCTTTTTTAATTCTGATTTTTGCTACCACTCTTTTAATCTTTTACATAATAACATACTTATTGTACATAATAACATACCTATAACTACATAGATATAAATACGTATTAAATGATATGACATTTAATTTTATATTTGTTATTCCAATCCTTAAAATTAAACTTAATATATATCATTATACTTGAACTTTTTTGTTCATTTTAGCGAATCCGCTCCTGGAGGGTCTGTTTTTTGTTATTATAATACTAAATAGGTAGGGTGATCCCACCAGCGTCAGGCAAAATTTATTATATCTTGACGGAAACTATACACACAAGATTTCGTTTTACTGCACCTACATAAAATATACATGCATATCTTGTATGTACTACTGGTGTTACATGATTATGCCCATCGAGTAACATCTATCCCTCGGTCCAGAGGCCCTCTGGCTGAATTATGTTGCTCTCCAGGCGTTATCATCTTAATAACCCTTGGTGCATAAGTAACTATTAAATCATTGTTTTCTAATTGATAATGAAGGGCGTATGTCAGGACGAACGCTTATTCGTATAGTGAGAATTTAAACCAGCAAAAATTTATGCCCTAATTCTTGTTAGATTGATGATCGATCATTCAATAATATCGGCCAGTTTTAGGTTTTAGTTAATAGTTTTCAAAATTTTAATGTCTCTAATAAATGTTACAAATATATTAAAAAACAAAAAAAATAAGTCCAAATGAATTCACTTTCTTGTGATTGTGATTTAGATTCAACTGATGTTGATGAATACTATAACATCAATTTTTTTACAATGAAATTTTATCAGTCAGCTTTTCAATAATAAAATAGCACCTATTAAAATATGTCAGATCAAAAGTAACATGCCATGGTTTAATAATGAAGTTAATAGTTAAATTAAAATTAGGGACAACTTATACAAACAGTTAATCAAAAATTATTTTGATAAAATCGATAGGTACAAAAATATCTCTAGATTTATACAAAACGTTAAAAACACTAATTAACAATAATAATTGGGGAAAATCCCCTTATCATATTAAGTTTAAGAAGGTTCGGAATCAGTTATGTATACTAAGTGACAAAGCTGAAATGATGCGTCAGTTTGGTGAGCATTTCGGCACTAGTATGCGGCAAATTGTTGAAACTATGGAATATTAACTATGGATATTATGGAATTTTGATCATTAAAATTTGTATCCCAGTATTGATGTGTTGTGAATGTCTCTTTTTCTCAGCATAAGACGAGAGCCAAGATTCTAAAGTGATTGACTGTGAAAGACTCCGATTTATGTGACATATGAATTTAGGTTACTATCACTGAGTAACTTGGCAGCCATGGTTGAGTCGTAAGATAACTCAACCATGGCTCAACTCCATAACGTTGAAAGAATTTTTTGTATATTCTGGTCACATTATCTGAATTTTAGAAATTTGATAAATGTGAGGCTGCACTGCAACTTTCACTGCGTAAATTCAGGTCTGAATTGGACAATGATAATTATGTAGTGGTGATATACGGAAGCCTAGTGGATGAAATTCTCTATACATTTGTCTTGGCAGCAGCCATATACTAATCAGAGCAAAAATTATTCTAGATCTGAAAATAGAAAGAATAAAATTAATCATAAAACCAACAGTAACACGTAAGTATAAACATTAACAATCTCAAAAAAAACTCAAATCACTACCAAATGACAATTGGTGAAAGATTACATGACTAAATCGACAGCTCTCAATTAATGGAAATAATCCTTAGTAGTGCCAAAGAAATCAGAGGCCCACAACAAAAAATAAACATAGTAAACTGTCTAATAAAACCAAAATAATGCTAAAACAAAGAAGGGATATGGAAATAAGTAGCAACATACAGGGAATACAATACACAACACTTTGTAGACAATAAGGAAAAGTATTAAGGACGACATAAGAAAATACAATAAAGACCAGTAGAAAACGCAATCGAAAACAGGATTATCGAACTGTCCAAGATTAAGATGCATACCTACACCACTGGAATACTATCTATATCTATCTATACAGCCCTTGCTGTCCAATTTTGGACATAGGCCTCCTCTTCCTTCTTCCACGCCTCTCTATTGTAGGCAGTTTGTATCCACTTCGGGCCTGCATAGTTCTTTTCAAGTCATCTGACCATCCATTTGTGGCCTTCCTCTTTTTCTTTTGTAACTATATGGTCTCCAGTGTATAATCATCTCATTCCATCTGTCTTATGGTATGTCCAGCGAACTTCCACTTATGTTTTGCTATCTGCGTTGATACATCGGTCACTTTTGTTTGAGAACCGTAGGTAAGAACAGGAAGTATACATTGGTTGAAGACTCTCGTTTTTAAATATTGGGATATTTTCTATTTTTTAGTATATAGGAAAGTTTTCCGAAGGATACCCACTGGAATACAGCAAACATAAATTCTCATTCATAATAAATGTAGCAAAGACGATAACAAAACCTAAAGACCTACAAGTCTCCTACCAATCATATACAAGATATTCACAAAGGTCATCAACAACAGAATAACAAATGCATTAGATGCTGTACAGTCAAAAAAGCAAGCTGGCTTTAGAAATAGATTCAGGACCATGGATCATATTCATACACTTCGAGAACTAATGAGTAGAGCCAAATAATAAGAAATACCGCTAGCATTAACCTTCATAGATTTCGAGGAGGCTTTCGATTCTATATATCCCAAGGCAGTAATAGAAGCTTTTACCAACCAAGGCATTCACAAACCATACATAGAAACTTTAGCAAATATATACAGACAAGCAAAAGCTAAGGTAAAAATTTACGAAAACTCTCTAGAATTTCTCACTACCAGAGACGCCCGACAAGGAGACGCAATATCACCAAATTCTCATCATCAATTATCTAAGATTTGCGGACGACATCGTTCTGATTGCTAATAATCCTATAGAACTACAAGAATTTATAAGTGACCTGAATGCAGCTAGCAATGAAGTTGACCTAAAAATGATTTTGACGAAAACAAAAAACCATGTAAAACGAGCTGGTGGATGTCCAAGATGTATTAATAAACAATACTGCACTCGAGATTCCAAAAAATCAACAGAAGAATGAAACTGGCTTGCATCTTTTGGTAGAAATGCAGTTATATTCAAATCGAAGATGCCACTCTACCTGAAGAAAAAAGCATTAGATCAGTGTATACTAACAATCATGACATATGGCTGCGAAACTTGGACAATAAGAAAGGGATAATATCGAAACTCAAAGTTACTCAAAAGTCAATGGAGCGAAGCATGCTAGGTGCAACAAACAAAAAAAATTAAGAATAGAATGGATCAGACAGAAAATCAAGTTTACAATTAAATCTTTAAAATGCCAGTGGGCAGGAGATTTAGTAAGAAAAACTGAGAATAGGTGGTCCACTGTGGAATCCAAGAGATATTAAGAGACCAAGAAGATGTCCACATTTAAGATGGGACTATGACATAAGGAACAGAAAATGATATGGCATGGCACAGAAAAGCAAATATTAGACAATCGTGGGCAGGAATGGAGATTGACTATGTAAGGAATTCTGCACCATAATCAGTAATATATATATATATATATATATATATATATATATATATATATATATATATATTGTACTTTTAATTTTTATAAACAAATTAGCAAGTTTACCATAACATTAAATAGTTTTTTATCAATATTACATTTAATAGCACAATTTTCGTAGTTATCATTAAAGTTATAACAGGTACGTAATGTTTTATAAAATTTAAGGAATTTTTAAATAAATTATTTGATTATGTGTTAAATGCCGCCCCTCTATGACTATAGTTGTGTTTAATAATCTTGTTTTAGTACAATTTTAAAGTAAATACAGACTATTTTTAAAATTTGAAGCACTATTTGGAGGAATTAATCGTACGAATTGAGTCGCTGTCACTTTTGCCTTAATAAAACAGTGGAAAACGTCCTAAAAAGTGTTAAAAATTGATATGCTGCGGTTAGAAGGTTTATACTGCAATTTAGATGGTAATACTTTTTTTGGAGGATCAATAAAATATTTGGCATTTTAAAATTTTTATAAATGATTGAAATGACTGCTAA
Organism: Diabrotica balteata; assembly: GCA_918026665.1. Lineage (NCBI taxonomy): Eukaryota > Metazoa > Arthropoda > Insecta > Coleoptera > Chrysomelidae > Diabrotica > Diabrotica balteata. The sequence continues at coordinate 94,466,510 of OU898279.1, read as the reverse complement.
GCCACTTCACTATTGCGTATCTAATGTACACCTCACATATTACAAATTGACGCAGCGTTAATACCACCGTTTACTATACTAGTCGTGTTCGGTTCAGTTATAATCTGTGGTTCGGTACCATTGATAAGTCGGCACCGACAGTACCACTTCTGTGAAGTGAAGAGTGGTATATACTAGTACATTCAAATGATCAGATAAAGCGAAAAAGAGAAATCGAAACATGACAGGAACGGAAGTTTTGTAAATAGTTTTAAAAACGTGTAGTAGTACTTAAAATTAATGTCAATTAGTTGATTTTTGTTGTTAGTAAATTTGGCCTATTTATTGATTTAGTTCGCTTGATACAATGGGAGACGGTGTGACGGACCAAATTAAGGATATATTGAATGGTAGGTACCTTTTTACTTTTCTTTCGAGGCTCTGTAATCAAATGTAACACTGTTTAAGATTACTTCTACTTACAATCAAAGTAACGAAAGTTTTTAAATAAATTATAATTATTTTATATGACACTTTATGTAGTTTAATTATACTTATTGATTTATTTTTCAAATGTTTATTGATAGAAATATAACAACACGTTTTAGTTGTTTTGACTTTTTTAACAAACCGCAAATAACTTTGATGCGTTGCGTTAAACACACATAAAGAAGTTAGTTTTAATATATAAAACAAATCTATAATATTATATTACCTAAAATAAATATTTGCAGTTACAGTAGTTGGTATCTAATCCAAAAGCTTTCTTTTGTGCGATTTTTTTTGCGCGTGTCTTAAAATGTTTGCCTTTTTTTGGAAAATTTTTGTCTTTACGTCGAGAATCAAGAAAATCTTCTAGGCTAAACCAAGACAGATTGAGTTTTCTTCCAAGTCACTTTCGGCATGTTGGCAGTAATTAAGAGAATTTAAAATACATGTACTGGTATTTTATTTAAAAGCATTAGAGAACTCATAAACAACAGCTATACAATTTTAGATAATTCAGCTGACAATAAAGAACGTCAGTTCTGATTTTAATATTATTTTTATACACCTAATCTTCATTTATATACTATGCTATTGAACTGTATCTTCATGAGACTTTTGTAAGGAAACCTCTCCTTTAACTCAACTGTCCTTGCCATGATATGCCCATAAGTAGCCCTCACCTCGTAAATTATTTTCTTAACCTTTCGGATCTTTAGCTTATTACCGCTGTGAAGTTTCTTCAATCTTGCCCTTTGGTATCGAGCTTGGAAGTATGGAAGATGGAATTGGTATTAGGTCTTTCAGTGTAACCTGTTCAATTCTATATCGGGCTGTAATCCTTCATCGGCGGCTGACTTTTAGTTCAATCTGTCCTTAATTTTATTTATCAAGGCGGGCTTATATCACCTTCAGATCCCTAATTATTGTCTCTGGAGTACGGTAGCAGATGTTTGGGCTCAGGGAGTTATTCAGTCTTTTTGATTATCGGACATCATTTTGTCCGGGTAGTTTTCGGGACAACTATAACTGTTGACTTGATCCCCAATAGAGCAATACCGCAATTTCAACTTTCAACCACCACAATCTTTTGGTCAGTAAGTTGAAGCTCTTTTTTTTGTAATTTTCTTGTCGGGATTATTCCTAATACACGCAATTGCCCAGCTGTCTGTATTAGGTACATCAGTTTTTCCTCGAGAAGTCGTTGGGAGTTTGTTGGTATGATGATCCTTTTTTTCCTTTTTGTAGGAAACATATATCTGTATTTTTCCCTTGGACGTAAGCCCTTCTATCATATGTCTGCCGAATATACATTTGGCGATATGCTTGATCTGGCATACTTCCCCAGAGGGAGTTTTGTATGTTTTGTTCGAATTCGGGTTTTTTTTTCATCAGTGTGACATGGTTATGCTTCGCCCTATCGAGCTCTTTTTGGCGCCTACCCACACTAGACTAAAAACTACCTTAGGGCTTCTGGTAGCTCCCGTCGCCGCTCGACTATCTTCTTCTTAGTTCAGGCGAGACTCGTTAATCTCTGGCACTTAGTCGTAAGACCTTTGTACCATACCTTGTATCCATTAAGCTATAATAAGTCCTATGGCCTCAACGAATGTGAATAGTTTGCTTATTAGTAGTTTTAAGATCTCTTCTGGTTCAATCCTTAGTTGATCAGTGAATTTCTACCTCATATCACATTGCAATGGTATAGGTCTTTATCGACAACATTTTGGTGACCGTTTTAATCTGTTGTGTATTGATGTTTGTCAAATTGTAAAAGAGTTGTTTTTATCTGCAGGATTTGCCCTTGCGTGGCTCCCTATTTTTTTTATGATTCCATATCAGCCACTTCTGAACCTCGTTTTTTGTAGCATTTTTTGTGATGCCACAGAATGGTAGTTTCTTTCGAGCTTCGTTTTCCAAAAAATCTGTTCGTGCATTCCCATGCACTCCTTCATAACCCTGCACCCATAATAAACACACTTTATTATCTTTTGTCAGATTGTTGAGGAGATCTTTGCAGTTTCTTACCAGTTTTGATTTGGTGAGTTGGTTCTTTACTGCCAGAATATACGATTGGCTATCTGTATACATTTTGGTTCTCTCTGTTTTGGGGACTCTATGCATGGTTTCATCAATGCAGGCCACCAAACCAAAAACATTACCCTGGAACACAGTTGTACATTGACTAGTCTGTGAGATTTATTATCCGTCCTTGACTATTCGTACATATGTTGAATCGCTTAATTTTAAAAGACCTCGTGTTTATTTTTCTTGTACACAGTAACATTATAAAAATGTGTGCCTGCAAAGCAAAGGTATATTTTTCTAGTGGAACGGAAATGTTAAAAATTACTAGCAAATAAAAAGAAAACTAGTTACAATCTAATAAACAAAAAGGGGCCACCAATTTCGAAATTTAGAATTTAAATTCTATGTTCAGTCCAGTAGAAGAGTTTAGTGGATAAAATTATAGATTTACAAGTGAGTGGACAATTATTTACTACTAAATTGATACATTTACAATAGCGTGGGTAAATAAATTACCCACTCTCTTGTAAATGTACCATTTTAGCTACTAGCTTATTCAACTATGCCTGAAGATATGTAAATTCTAGACTCCGACACTAGTATCCCATTTTTTCTATTAGAATAAAAACAGCAATTAAACTAGCAAAGTTGCGATCATCATCGACTTGCCAAAAACTATACCAATTCCTAATGTGTCAACTTCGAAAGAATATTATTTACGACAGCTATGGACGTATAACTTAGAGGTCGATAACCTATAGACTGGATCGACCCATTTCTTTACGTGACACGAAGGCAGGCGTCACGTGGATGCCAGGAAATATTTTGTCTCCTAAAATATGTCAAAAGCCTTCCCCCATCTGTGAATCACATAACTGCATTTAGTGATAGCTGTGGAGGCCAAAATAAGAGTCATCTGACAGTCAAATTTTAGCTGTAGATCTTATAATGAGTGTGGCTAAGACTTTGGTTTGATAGAGTTACAAAAAACCAAAAAGAACCTGTATGTACCGCAACATTTGATGGAGCTGATAACTTCTACAAGTAGAAAGTTCTTTACAGTACAGATGGAAAATGACGATTTTTTAGACTTTAGCTTGCTTCATACTTCAAGAAGAGCGCAAGTTAAACACAGAGCATGCAATTGTTACATTTTCAACAGGACAAACCTTTAACCCTGTGTTACAAGAAAACAGCTGGAGATATCATGAAAGAATTTAGTGAGCTATCTAAGAAAACACACTCAAGCTGATAAAAACTCTGCCCTTCTGTCAAATCTCTTGCCAGTATCGATTGACAAAATGCCTCTTATTAAGCAAGCTAAATATTCAAATCTTCAATAGTTACTCAACTATTTGTTCTGTGAGTTTTTCATAAATCTGCGACATGATGCTGAATTATGATGAAGCTGGAGAACTAGAAAATTTAGTAAAATCGAAAGTCGAAAATGACGATTTGGATCACCATTACGACACTGATGCCGATCAATCATAAGTCAATTATGTATTAGTGTTATGGTAAAGAATAAATTAATACAAAAACTTAATCATCTTTTTACATTTGTTGCATATCTTAGAAGTAAAAGGGTACAAGTGGTACTTAGCAACCTAAAAATAGCAGCAAAATGAGTAAAGTCAATAACATTATGATTTTTTGTTATAAATGATAATAATAATGCCTATAGTTACTAAATTTGAGAAGAAAAACTAGCATTAAAAAAATCGTGTCAATTGCAGCGAAGGCTCAACTTTGAACGGCGTTTACTCAAAATTTACTTCTTGTCACATCTTCTAGGGTCCTCATATATATATATATATATATATATATATATATATATATATATATATATATATATATATATATATATTAGAGGAAATAATGCTTATAAAAGATTAAAAACAATATTGAAAAGTTACATTTCGGCTTTCTTACTCATCAAGATCGTAAGCCGTGTTTATTCCCAATTTACAATTGATAAACAATTGATGGTATATTTTACAAATATTTTTCACATAATTCCCAACTTAATGATAGTACTTTTTTTATTGTACAATTCTATATTCTAAATAAATTGATTTTTTTAAAATTAAAAATAATTTATCTACATCTTTAACTTAATCATTTACTCTGATCTCTGATATTAATTATTTCACCACCGTTCTCGCCATCAACAGCGAAACTGTCGTGATATATCCCTTATTTTGGCGGGTATGTAGGGCCATATATGTATGCTCTACTTGAATTTTTTGTTGCAGGTGCAATTATAGTGTATTTTTATGTATGAGAGAGTAATAAAACAATAAATTATGTATGCAAATCCCTAAACTGTTGATACGGGTGACTCAATGAAAAACAGATATTTGTCAACAAGTTTACAGAAGTATATAGGAAAACAATTTTAAATTGAGTATGACCACCAGGTATAAAGGTTGGAGCAGAATAGAATACAATACTTGTGAGGGTTACTAATCCCTAAATAAGGTTGCCAGTGTCGGAGTGATGGAGGTTAACAGGTACTAATGAATTTGCAAGAAATGTAAGATGTTTATTTTATTGGTTTTATATAACCAATAAAAGTTTAATAAGTACCTACCTATTTGCAAAATAAAGTTTAATTCTTTAGATAAAATAAACCGTTTTATTTTATCTGAAATGAGTGCATTCCACGAAGTAAGGGTTTCAACAATCAAACATTTAATTCTTTAATTCCAGGAATCTACGACAGTAATTGACTAGATAATTACCTTCTAAACTTATTCCACAGAAAATGTGATAGTGGGTTTTTCCATTTTGTAGGAAGGTCCAAGTGGCGTATTCAAAATTCTTAACAGTTCACTAAGAGTAGATACTTTAGTTGCAAGGTGCAGTTTATTGTGTATACTAGTGTTATGGAAAATTTGGAAGTGCCGTGTAAACGCCGAAAAATTGGTCCTTTAACAGTTAATGAAAAAACATTAATATTTAATTGTTTTAAATCATTTACAGACAAACGTTTATGTGAAAGTGTTGATGAGACCGTTGAGTTAGTTAGCAGTACACTTGGTGTTGGGAAATCTACGATTTACAGAGTTATTAAAGAAGAGAAATGTGGTAGTTTTCAAATGCCACGTACTGCTCCAGGGAAACCAAAATTTCAAATAGAATATCATTTTAAAGAAGGACTTCGACGGAAAGTGCATGAATTCTTCTTTAGACAAGAATTTCCAACATTGGATAAAGTTCTTGTCTCAGTTCGAGATGATAAGGATTACCCAGAAATGAGTCGAAGTACGTTATGGAAACTTTTAAAAGAAATAGGCTTCCGCTGGAAAAAGAATCCCAGAAAGTCTATTTTATTAGAAAGAAGCGATATTGTCATATGGAGGCCGTAAATAATGTAAAACCTGAAAATTGGGAAAAGGCAGTAAATCACACTATTAAAGAAGAGGAAAAAATATGGAAGCTGGACAATATTACTGATTAAATGATCGAGCCAGTTATTATAAATCTTGGTTCTGAAAGTTCATCTTCTGAATCTGATTTGGATTTGTTACACGTAACTGTAAGTTTTATATTAATATTTTTATTCATCTATTTAACATACCTAGACGGTTTTAAAAACTCTTTTTCTCTTTTGTAATTTTTAAAAATTAAAAAAAATGTGAATTTTTTAAAACCCTTTTTAATGTAGGCCAGTCAGTTCTAATATAGTGTGTGATAAAAGAGGTCACTTTTGTTTACATACACATAACACTTTATAACACTGAAATAATTCATTTATTTTTTACAATTATTCAAAGTAATTTTTCAATTAATCTTGAGCACGCCCATGGAGTGGTCGAAGGTACCAGTTAAAATTATGCTAATTACTATCTCGTTCATAAAAATAAACTATAGAATCGTATCTGTTTCCTAATGTCGCTACATTTTGTTCGAAATTTAGAAACTTTACTATCGTGAAAGTATTAAAAATGTATCCATTGTATTTTTTTATAACACGCTGTAATCGCAGAGAATATTCTATATTTACTTACCAAGTATGTTGGAATGATTAAGAATACAGCTATAAAGTAAATAAATAATTTACGTATTTTGATAAAAAATGTATTATTATATACTTCTATATTGATCTATATTATAACCCACTTAACTGATTAACTCAGTGGTTCCCAAAGTTTTTCAATTATTAACGGTGCACGTTAAGTTTATTATTTTGTGACGATGTTTTATTATACCAGCCCAATCGTATAATATGAATTGAACAAAATCAATATGCAACAAAATTTTATTTTTCTGAATTAGAGTTTATCTAACTATTACAAATTAAAGGCTTCGATTAAGTTTATTTATTATTTTTTGATACTATGTGGTGTTTCCAATTAATCAACCATATATAATAGGACCAGGTGGGGTAAATGTAAACGATTTTTGCACTATTCAACTAAAAATTAACATATTTTGTGTTTAACAGAGAAAATTCTATATCTTTGGTAATATCTACTTAGTTTCGGTTGGTTTATCCATTTTCTCTAAATTTCGTGTTCGCATTGGTTATTATAAGGGATTCAGGGGTTGTTTACAATTACCCGAACCAACAATTCAAACTACAAAAATATAGGGGTAAATGGAAACACGCAATTCGTTGTCCTATTCATTTTATATCGAATTTTTACGGGGAAATCATGAACGACAATGCAAGTCAAAATTTTAAACACATGTAATGTATTTTACAATGATGTTCACAATTACCCCTATATACAGTGAGTTCACACAAATGCCGACAAAAATAAGCTGCATCAAAGTTTATTTTTCGAAAACAGTGACAGTACCCGGAAAAATGTGAATTGTTTTTCTACCTTTTGTTGAAATTGTGGGCCAGATAGCAAGGCCTCGATCATTTCAAATTCAATTGACGAAATATCGGTTTCATTTTCGATGAATTCAGTTCCGAATTTATCGTTGCACCTAAAATCCAACGTTGCTTATAAATCCAACGACTGCAATGTCACTATTTTCTTCATCTACGTCGCGTACACGGCAGACATATTTATAACATGCGTTTTTTCTGGTTCCTGCAGGGAATTTCGCTAACAAACATATGTTTGGCTTAATTAGGTACCATTCTGGCATTTTATATTCAACATCCGGAAGATTTTCTGCTGCATCGTCTTGGGCCCATTTTATTTTATTTAGCTCTTCAACCGAGTCGTCATCATAGGGAACTTCATTTTCTTCTTCGCTTGAACTGCACTCCTTATGTTTTCCTTTTAGTTTCTCTTTGGGAGCCTTTTTCATACGAGGCCTAGATTTTTGTGAAGTTTTCTCCTCTTGTTTACGTTCTGCTTCTTTAAGTCGTTCGACAACTTCAATAGTCGTTAGCACCTCTCCATACTGGGCTTGTTTTAATCTTGGTGTAACTTTTTTGGGTTCTACAGAATTTCTGTTTGGGTCCACATTTAGTGTTTTAACAATTGCTGATGAGAATGTAGCAACAATATCTGAAGCAGCAGTAATACACTTGACATCTAAATTGGCAACATCTAAAGTGGTAGATCTGGACGGTAGCTGCTGTACTCGTAGTGGTTCTGCCTCTATGGGAATTCCATCACTAATGTTTGTTTCTAATTCGACTTTACTATGTTCGCCCTGTTGAATGTTATGGACTTGAATGGCTTTCCGCTAGTATTCTTTAAACCTTGTCAAATCAGTAGGATTAAATTCATCTTCTGAAAACTTCTTAGGGTTGACTGAAAATACCTCTGTGGTTACAAATCCGCTTTTAATATTATTTTCAGTGAAAGCTTCATTCTACACTTGTCCAGAAGCTCAGTAAATTCTTTCTTCTGTATGCGTCCTGTTCCGTGCGCCATATGTTTCTTTCCATAAGAAATAAGCTTTTTCTCTCAGCAAGTTTTTACCGGGCCGAAAACAATAATCCTTAAACTTATGTGACTTTTATGTCCGTCATATAACAATAACGCTTTCTAGTCAGGTAGATGTTTTGTTGCTCGCAAATCCTTCACCCACTTTACGAAAACAGAGGGGAACCACTTGTAGAACTAAGGTTTCTTCATCCATCCATTTGCTGACACAGAATAAACTGTTACTGGGAAAACTTCTTCCGAGGTCTACCTTGTCTGCACTGCACACCTTTTAAAAACAATGAAGGGTGACAAAAAAGAACCATCAGTTGCAACGCCAGCCAGAACACTTGTGGACTCTCTCCTCGAACCTCCAGATACTCTTGAGAGAGTTTTTTCTTGTTCTAATAAATGTTGATAAATAAATATAAGATATACCTGTTTTTAAAATTTTAAAATGGTTCTAGTTCAGTGTCAATATCGTCTTTTATTTAAATGAATAATGAAGGGAAAACTACGATAATATTAAATAGTAGTTTTAAGTATAATAAATTATTGTTAAATTTCTGCTTACTGAATTATTTTTTTTCGCAGTAGAAAACTAGTAGTCCTGGGTCAGGTAGTTAATCAGGTCAGATAGTTAATTTATTAAAATTGAGTTGAATCATTTTCTCGGCGAAAGAACTTTGATACAATTACATACCCTAATATATACTAATTTTACTTTCATTACGGTGGCTGTATAGAAATTAATTATATACGGATGACTGATACTGCTTTATTGAAATTTAACTCAAGACTAAATTTTTCACATACGCATATGATGACGTCACAGATCTTATCTATACATCAGTTGAAGGTGTTGTAGGTCCAATTGACATTTTCCAATTTTCAAATAAAACTGTTCATTACTTCTTGAATTATATGCTGTTAAAAACATTTTGGAACACCCTGTGTAGCGTCCAAATAAATCTGCTTTACTAAGTGCTCCTGATGAAAGGTAAATATTTCGAAACACATGTAGAGTAATATGGTAGACCTTGAATTGAAAAGAAATGCAAAATGACGTATCTTAATATTTTGCCAATTTTGCGTCATTTATAAAGCCACTTGTGTAGGGTCTTTATAGGCCCAGAAATAACAAATGAAGAAATAACTATGGACATTAAGCGGATTAAAGGACCTGATGAGGTGTATGGTGAAATTTTAAAGCTATTAGAGGCACACCAAATCACAGCTCTTGCGAAGCTATTCAACAACATCTACGAGACTGGTTATTTACCAAAAGACTGGCAACTATCAATATTCATTCCACATCCTATGAAAAGCCAACGCTAGAAAATGTGAAGAACATAGATTAATTAGTTTGATGACCCATGTACTTAAAGTACTCCTTACTATCATTAACTCGCGCCTATACACCAAATTAGAAGAAAACTTGAGTGAAGTTCAATTCAGAATCAGAGCATAACTCGGAACGAGAAAAGTACTTTTTAGTTTGCAAGTTCTAATACAGAGAGCCAGGGATGTCAACTGTGATGTGTATTCATGTTTCATTGAGTTCGAGAAGGCATTTGATAAAGTCCCATACAGGAAACTAATCGATATCCTAAAAACATCAGCACTCGATGGTAAGGATATAAGACTGATCTCAAACTTATATCTTCAACAAAAAGTAACAGTACGATTAAAAAATGATCTTCACAGTCGAAAAAGGAGTTAGACAGGGTTGCATATTGTCACCGGCATTATTTAACGTATACTCTAAAAACATCTTTAGAGAGGCCTTGGACGAATCAGAAGATGGGATTGCTGTAAATGGCCAACTTATCAACAACATTAGATATGCAGACGACATAGTGTTGCTGGCAGATAGTGCGCAGGGACTCCAAAGGATGTTGTGAAAGCTTGTAATAAATACGGTCTAAAACTAAATTCGAGAATATAAAAATAATGATGATTAGTAAGAACACCGACATAAACGCCCAAATTACAATTAACGATACGTACCGTTAGAAAGAGTGGAAAATATATGCTATTTGGTCTGCAATATTAAGGATACTTGGGATCACAGCTACGAAATAAAAACTCGTATTGAAAAGCCAGATCTTTCAACAGCCTTAGAAAGATTCTCTTCAACTTATCTTTAAGTATCAATATACGCATAATAATTCTTAGATGTTACGTCTTTAGTGTCCTCCTCTATAAAGTAGAGAGTTGGAGCCTGACAGAAGATGCCATAAAACTATTGGAGGCATTTGAAATGTAGTGCTACCGACGTATGTTGAGGGTCTCATATATACACCACACAAGCACAGAATAATAAACAATCAGAATGCCCACTCTCAGATGCCGCCTTTGAAGTTTTTCAGTACGCGCGCCATGTTTTAAAAGGAAACACACAACACAGACATATGATTTGTGAGGTTATGTAATTGTTTATATTTATATGTTCTTATATTTAACAATGTTAATATAATTGTATAGTATGTCTATGATTGCCGTAAGTCAATTAAACCGGGTTAATTTTTCTATGCACACCACATAAACAACACTGGTTCCCTTTAAAACATGACGGAACGTCTGCGCGAACGAGATGCGCGTACTTAATTTTCCATGGAGAGTGGGCATTCTGATTGTGCACAAGTAACAACTATTCTCAGCAAGACAACAGAGACTAGGAAAAGGCAAAGAAATTATTAACACCATAAAAAAAAGAAAATACCGACTTCTACAGAATGATTCTGCCGGGAAAGATTGAGGGTAAGAGAGGCCCTGGACGTAGACGTATAGACGAATTTGACTACTTTATTTTCCTAAGCAAAATTAAACTATCTCAGAGATAAGTTAATTTGGCTTATGAAATGATATAAAATTATATAGACATACGTATTGTTTGAGTAAATAGGCGATCTGCAAATATAAAGGTGAAAAAACTGAATGACAGGACAGGAAAAAACTGAATTTTCGTAGAAAAGCATCTTAATATATCTTTTGTAAAATTGAGACATGAAGAATGTGAAATTTGTGGAACTTTCAACCTGCAAAATCCAAGCCATAAAAAAGTTACTATTGACAATGAACATGATGGAGGCACAGAATGGAAGTTTCACATAGAAAAAGTCACAAAATCACGTACAAAATATCGTGAAGAAATCGAAAAACACTACAACAGGACTGATACAACTAGTCTAGTGTAACATACTATGCAGATTTGGAGAAGATAATAATGCTGCCAAGATGAGAAGTGTTCAAAACCGCAATTTTCATCAACTGCATAACCGTATACAACGGGAGCTATATTAGAGTAGGGAAAAATCAAAAAAATTGCAGACATTTTGCCGCTCTCTGGCATGAGGCTTTATTTGGAAGGAATAAAGATCAAATTATAAGCACGTTCTACAACTTCTTCAAATAAAAGAGAGACGCATCCAAACTTACCATGTGGCTAAACAATTGCGCGGCGGCCCAAAATAAAAACTGATCTCTCTTTTCATTTTAACTCTACAAATTGAACGAATTTAAAACGGATCGTACAATTTAATATATGTCTGTTTGAACTGCATTTGAAATAGTGGACCAATATAAAACTTGAACAAAAATAAATCCATACCCGGTGTTAGACATTGTATAAAATATCGTTCAACCATCCGTCTTCTTTTAGAACGCACCATAGTCTAGAGCGCAGCTCAAAGTCAATGTTGCCAATCGCCGTGTAATAATCCGATTTGCGGATCTTTTTAAGAGTTATATCTTCTTCGTATCTTTAAATAAATCGGATATTTGCCTATATTTTTCATTGTATTTACCAATCTACTACAACAGACTAATAAAAAAAATAAAGTTAATGGTTTGTAGTTATTTCAGAAGTTTGTAGTTATTTTAGAAACATCTAGTGGAATAATATTGGCAACACCGCTCAAAATCTCCATCTCCGATAAACGAAAGAGGGGCTTGCCTAAAGGCGGCCACTCACGATACAGCGGTGTTGTTCAACTTCGTTTTTAACTACAACACTTGCTTTGATCATATTATAGAAAATCGAAATGGGTTGATTTAGCGAGAATTTTTTAAGAGAGTTTTTTAAATTATATAAAAAACAAGAATGCTTATAGCGAATAAAAGGTAAAACGTATCACGATAGAAACGCCCGATAACAGGCAATGGGCATTCTAGTTTTAAAGTTCCAAGAAATAAACAAAGATGCGAATGAAGAGTATGTAAGAAAAAAAAATTAACAATAATTTTAGAATATCCTATAAAAGAGAATTAAAATTAGCAGTGCAGTCCAGTTAATCGGGTGCAGCGGCAGACGAGATTTATTTTGCACCAAAATCTTGGATTCTTTGCACCAGAATCTACGTTTTATTTTAGGTTTCTTTTTACGCTTAGTTATACACAAAGTAAGAGACGCTAAAATAATTGTTTGATTTGACATGGTCGAGAACCGAACAAATACTGCGGCGCAGTATGGTGTGTGGGCGCACCAGATATACCAACAAATTGAACAACGCCTCTGTCCGATTATGTCGAACGACACCGCTGTACCGTGAGTGGCCGGCTTTAGGAAGCGATAGGTGGTTTGACCACCTATGAATGAGTTCTTGAATTAGTTTAGAATCCAGCAGCCCGCTGAAGTATTGGATTTTTATAATATAATTATTTGACAACCTTTTGTTGTCAAACCACCTTCAGCAGAATTGAGCCGAAATACATAATATTTCGTATGTTCCGAATTTATTTCGTTCAATATGTAAGTGGTAAATTCAAATGAAATTGCTGCAGATGAAATTATAATTAAATATTTCGAACCAGGTCATACCTTTATGGCAGCTGATTCTTCCATTGCAACGTGGAGTTATCGATGAAGAGAATGAGACAGTTGGATGACTTTCAAGATTTTGTGCAAGCTGTCCAAAATCATACTCGTCATACGGAAATCTTTTCATTTGGAAAGATTATTAATCTCAGTATAAACTTGTCAGAATAATTCTAGACCTTATTTGCAAAACATTGTCCAAGTAATCTTTCAAAGAGGAAGCTACAAAATGAAGTATAAAAACGATTTTGATGGGGAATATTTGGAAATCAATTTTTTTAACTTTAAAATCACAAAAAATAATGAATTACTAAAGCGCACAATATGTGAAAAGATAAATGGAACACCACTTCAGAAAAAAAATATACTTCACAATATGGGAGGGATCATGAAGATTCGGTTACAGTTTTGGGAAAATTTATCTACTACGTTGGAATAAACTCACCGCTGTTTTTACTTTAGTGTAATATTTAAATGTACAAGTATCTTATTTTATTATTTGCTTTTTAGAAAGTTTATTTTAATTTATTGGTATATTTTTTAGGTTTTAGGTTTTATTTACAGACACTTTATTTTCATATTATTGAAATGCGCCATTTAATGCGTAATAAAGCTAAGATAACTGAAATGATCAATTTTTATTTGGTTCTTCCTGGTAGTATCTGTGTCATACACGGTAATAATTGTATATAAATATCAGTGCAATAATGTAACTAATCTATAGTTTATTTTTATGAACGAGAGAGTAATTAGCATAATTTTAACTGGTAGCTCCGACCACTCCATGGGCGTGCTCAAGATTAATTGAAAAATTACTTTGAATAATTGTAAAAAATAAATGAATTATTTCAGTGTTATAAAGTGTTATGTATATGTAAACAAAAGTGACCTCTTTTATCACACACTATATTAGAACTCACTGGCTTACATTAAAAAGGGTTTTAAAAAATTCACATTTTTTTTAATTTTTAAAAATTACAAAAGAGAAAAAGAGTTTTTAAAACCGTCTAAGGTATGTTAAATAGATGAATAAAAATATTAATATAAAACTTACAGCTACTTGTTACAAATCCAAATCAGATTCAGAAGATGAACTTTCAGAACCAAGATTTATAATAACTGGCTCGATCATTTTATCAGTAATATTGTCCAGCTTTCCACATTTTTTCCTCTTCTTTAATAGTGTGATTTACTGCCTTTTCCCAATTTTCAGGTTTTACATTATTTACGGCCTCCAAAAACAACTGTTTAACATCATGAATTTTAAAAGTGGTATTTTTTCTTGAAACTTCACTCTTTATCTGTGCCCATACCAGTTCAATCGGGTTTAATTCACAATGATATGGTGGGGATCTAAGTACTGTCATTCCACGATTTTTGGCAATTTCATCAATTTCGTATTTTTTAAATTTTTCTTTATGAAGGACACACAACGAATAAAGTTCCTTTCTTATAGATCCGGGATGGTACGTAATATTTTTTGAACTCAGCCAATTCTGCAAGTCTTTTTTTAACCACTTGGTTGTGGGCAGTCCTTCTATAAGTCTGGAGTGATAACTTGCATTATCCATTGCTATTACACATTTCTTAGGAAGAAAATCTATCATTTGTTCGAACCATTCTTGAAAGATATCAGCGTTCATGTCTTCATGGTAGTCACCGGTACGAGTTGATTCAAAAGTTAATAAACCACCTTCAACAAAACCGTCTGAACTGCCAATGTGTACTATTATCAGCCTGCGTCCCTTTGCTGATGGTGGGTTTAAACCAGTAGATAAGTTATTTACAAAAGCGTGCCTTTGACTTGTAACAGTTTCATCCTGCCAAAATTTATTTGGTGTATGACCCTCGTTGATCCATGTTTCATCAAGATAAAATATTTTTCTTTTTTGGTTTCTTATTTCCTTTATGGTTCTTAGAAAATGTCTTCTCCATATGACAATATCGCTTCTTTCTAATAAAATAGACTTTTAGGGATTCTTTTACCAGCGGAAGCCTATTTCTTTTAAAAGTTTCCATAACGTACTTCGACTCATTTCTGGGTAATCCTTATCATCTCGAACTGACACAAGAACTTTATCCAATGTTGGAAATTCTTGTCTAAAGAAGAATTCATGCACTTTCCGTCGAAGTCCTTCTTTAAAATGATATTCTATTTGAAATTTTGGTTTCCCTGGAACATTACGTGGCATTTGAAAACTACCACATTTCTCTTCTTTAATAACTCTGTAAATCGTAGATTTCCCAACACCAAGTGTACTGCTAAGTAACTCAACGGTCTCATCAACACTTTCACATAAACGTTTGTCTGTAAATGATTTAAAACAATTAAATATTAATGTTTTTTCATTAACTGTTAAAGGACCAATTTTTCGGCGTTTACACGGCACTTCCAAATTTTCCATAACACTAGTATACACAATAAACTGCACCTTGCAACTGAAGTACCTACTTTTAGTGAACTGTTAAGAATTTTGAATACGCCACTTGGACCTTCCTACAAAATGGAAAAACCCACTATCACATTTTCTGTGGAATAAGTTTAGAAGGTAATTATCTAGTCAATTACTGTCGTAGATTCCTGGAATTAAAGAACTAAATGTTTGATTGTTGAAACCCTTACTTCGTGGAATGCACTCATTTCAGATAAAATAAAACGTTTTATTTTATCTAAAGAATTAAACTTTATTTTGCAAATAGGTAGGTACTTATTAAACTTTTATTGGTTATATATAACCAATAAAATAAACATCTTACATTTCTTGCAAATTCATTAGTACCTGTTAACCTCCATCACTCCGACACTGGCAACCTTATTTAGGGATTAGTAACCCTCACAACAATTGTATTCTATTCTGCTCCAACCTTTATACCTGGTGGTCATACTCAATTTAAAATTGTTTTCCTATATACTTCTGTAAACTTGTTGACAAATATCTGTTTTTCATTGAGTCACCCGTATCAACAGTTTAGGGATTTGCATACATAATGTACATTTTTTTAAAAGCATGTAAGTGCTAATTTTGCAGCTCTTTATTAAGTTTACAGTAGAACCCCGATTGCCGTGCTTCACGGGACCGGGCGGTGGCACGGATAATCAGAACATTTTTGACATTGTATACATGCATATATACCTAGCATAAAAAGATAACAGAAAAAAATCAAACTCATAAGTTCAAACTAACTTTTATAGTACATAAAAACATACATAACAGAAAAAAAAATAGATTTCTACCGAAATAAATTTTTATATCAAATAATAAAAATAAAAACTACATAAAGGTATTATATATTTTAGGTGGCTATGCTTTTGAAAAAAAAAAAAAATCAATCACTTT
Source organism: Diabrotica balteata (assembly GCA_918026665.1). NCBI lineage: Eukaryota > Metazoa > Arthropoda > Insecta > Coleoptera > Chrysomelidae > Diabrotica > Diabrotica balteata. The sequence goes on along the minus strand of OU898279.1, from coordinate 94,450,020 downwards.
GGCCCGTGTTAAGAGTTTTCGATTTTTTATGATTTTCTGACGTATTTTACACAAAATTAAAATATCGACAAAGTCTGAAGATTCTTGTTGCTCAAAATAGCCTGACTCATTTTTATCACACTCTGCCCAACTCTCAACCTCGGTTTCATCAATTTCTTCAAACACATCGGCGTTGCGTACTAGTGCAGTTAGTTCAGCTATGGTAGTATCTTTATCATCATATCCCATGATACTGTCATCTTCCTCTAGCGTCATTATTTTGTAAAAAGCTCTTTTGAACCAATCTTTGTCGTTTCATATTTTTAAAAGCGCGAGGATTTTTTGACTTTCCAATCACAGTCAGCTTCAATTTATGGCTACCAGACGCATTGGCACAACACAACACGGTTATCCTGTATTTACTTTTTTTATACCCAGGTGCATTCATCTCATTACCTGCAACTAAAGTTTTTGTATGTATTGCTCGTCAGTATAATCCTGTTTCGTCAGCGTTATAAATTTGAGAAAGTTGTAAATTATTTTCTGTAATTATGGTCTCCAGCTCATAGCAAAATTCCACCATTGCTTCTCCGTCGGCACTGAGCTTTTCGCCTTGTATGATAAGCTCACGAATTCCGTGACGTTTTTTGAATCGATGTAACCAACCACTGGATGCATTAAAAGGTTCTTTGATTTTCAAATTTTTGTGAAAAATCTCCGCTTGCTTAGTACACATTGGTCCCGAAATTGGTACGCCCTCAGATCTTTTCTGCAGAAACCACTTGGAAAGCGCTTCATCGAGTTGTTGAAAAGTCTATCCTTTCAACGATTTCCGTGCAGATATAAAATTTTGTAGTTTCAATTTGTTTCTATTAATATCGCGTATTGTTTGTTTACCAACTTCGTAGCTCCGTGATAATCATGTGACACTTTCACCCTTTTCATTTCTGTTTAAAATCTCTAGTTTTTGTTCAATCGTTAAAACACTTCTCTTTCGTTTAACACTGGTTGTTAACATTTTGAAAATAAAAACACGTTATAAGAATAATCAGAGTATCGACTGATTTCTAGCTTACAACTTACTAAATCTCACACATTTGACGTAACATGCAGCGGCATATTATAAGTTACTGGTTTCCAGGGATGCCCCGGGCACTGACGCTATGGAAATTACATTATGCGCCTTTCCCACGGCGTTATGATTTGTGGTGAAGTCGTTCTGATAAAACGCCAATTCAATGTTAAGTAGCACGGATAATCCGCAGCCAGGATAATCCGCACGCGGATAATCGGGATTCTACTGTAGGTATATCCAAATATACTAGAAAAAATAACAAAAAATAACTTGCTGAAACCAACTGACTAAAATGTTAATTATTTCACATTAACCAAACCTTGGATTACGTCATCTTGGCTTAGGATGGCAGTATAACTTAGCGAGTTTTTGACAAATTTTAAGTCGTCCTACCTAAGTTAATAAAAAATATATTCTTAGGAATTCAATTCAATTTACGAAAAACCCATTCGACTATAAAAACGTATCGTAGTATGCCATAAAATGTGGAATTATATGGAATAATAAAAGAAAAACTTTGTAGTTTTTCAAATTAAATAAATTGTTGTTCGTTTTACAATTTACAAATTAAAAATCATTTACCAACAATAATATAGCGAAGTATTAAATTCTAATTATTGATAATTGTTAATTTTACTAATATCTTAATCGTTGGAATTTGCCAATGTTTGATAATAAAAGAAAATCGTGGACAAAATTAAAAATAATTATAAAAATTCTTTTGTATTGTTCCTTAGAACTAGAGTGATGCTACGTATTTTATACAGGGACATATTTTATACATATTCCTCTATGGGTAAGAACAAATGACCATTACAAAGTGTCTGATCAAATGGGGCTTCCATAGAAGGTAGGAGTATGGCCAGTCCCTCATGAGTTCATGACTCATCCTGTATACTACGACATGTGATGTTTCGTCTTTATTGAGAACTTCTTAGTCCAGTCGTCAGAGATTTGACCTCTAGAAATCATACGAACAAGCTGAATTTTGCTGAAAATGTCAATTTTCCTACCCCCCTCTAAAACCAACTCTCGTAGGGGAGAATAGAAAAAATTGATTTACCAAGAGTCTGTAGGTACGCCGTAGAAAAAATGTTTCAAATAAAAAATGTTTATTAACAATTTTTGTGTAGAATGAACCGTTCTCTCGGCGATTTTGAATGTCAGTTACGCGCGCGAAATTAATTTTAAATAAAATTTTTATCAACTCCATAGTAAAAATTCGATATCTTTTGATCAGAGTGACCTATAGCAAAAATAAAAATGCATTTTAAAGAAGAGTGCAGCTTCATGTGCAGTATGCATTTTTTTATGTTGACGAAAATGAGGTCAGTTTTTATAAAGGTGTTAAATAAATAAACGTTGCGCGATTTTTGCCATTTTTGTGACTCTCATGATATTAATAAAATTTATTACTTTCCGTTCACAAATGTCCATTGTTAGACAATAAAAAAGGCCAAATTGTCAAAATAAAAGAGATGGTGGCATTGGGTTACTTTCGACATGGAGACCTCTCGTAATGAAAATATCTACCGCTCCACCCTCCAATCAAAATGACGCCATTAGAAGTGTTCACTGATTGTTCAATCAGAAATGTTCAAATGTCCTATTTGTTTAAAATAAAAAACTAATTTTATTGGTTTGTAAGTATGTTCTATCGTTGATTGAATAACCCAAATTATTCAATCAACGGTTCTATATATTAATTGTTTTTAATAATAATTTTAGTGCAGTCCTAATGAAATTAATGAACATTGGCGAAATATCGAGTTTCACGAGATAATAGAATCGCTTTATTTGTAACCGAAGAACCTGATATCCGTCTCACTAGTTTTATATATATATATATATATATATATATATATATATATATATATATATATATATATATATATATGTTTGGATAGATTTCCGCGGTCAGATAAATGAAAATCACTAGGTTCTCGGGAAGAACCGCGTTGAGAATTTAATGCTCGACGTTTCGGCTCCCATTTTGCAGCCATTATCAAGAGGGATACGGTTTGGTTCGAGTTCGGGGTCTCAATCTGCCTACTCCCCTCACTCGAAACGTACCAGTATCGTGTTCTGTATTATAAATACAAGAACTGTCTCTCGGCACTGAGGTCTCAATCTGAGATTGAGTCAGAATCAACGCGGTTCTTCCCGAGAACCTAGTGATTTTCATATATATATATATATATTATAAATATATATATATATATATATATTTATATATATATATATATATATATAATATATATATATTTATATATATATATATATATATATATATATATATATATATTTATATATATATTTATATATATATACATATATATTTTTACGGCATAAAGTGAACTCCGCCCATGTTAAAATTCAGGTTTAAAGTGAGCTCCGTGGTCAAGTGGACACCAATATACGGAGCTCACTTGACCATTCCATAATATTGGCTCTGTTGATTCGTTAAGATGTACAGTTTCATAATTCTTAATAAAATTTTGGAGCTCATAAGTACCCCTGTATCATAAATGTATTTCGCTTAGTTCACGTGTATATATTATAGGGGTCGTTCAGATCTTTGTCACTGTATATTGGAACCATCAGAATATCGGTTTAAGTAAGCTCTGATAGTTTGGCAACTATGCAATCAAGCCGTAGAGCTCCAGCGTTCTTGATATATACATTTTATATATTTTAAACGGTTTATACGGACTCCTGATTTTTTTATCATTCATACACATTGCAATATGTAATAGATATGTATACTACCAAATACCTGTTTTTGGTAGGTACATGCTGTTCTAAAAAATAGCTTTATAAATACAAAAGGATTTCATTACCAAATTGGATGTGTTTTTCATATGCTGAAATTTCTAATGTATTTTTTTAACATGAGTATGTCTTTGTACGATTTATTTAAGGATAGGATTTATAAGAATGTCTTTTATTTCATCCATTGTTTTACGATATCTTGTATACAGCTTCTTTATTATTTTATTTATGATTTTATCTGTGTACTACATATTATTATAATTCTGGATGGGTTATCTTAAAATAAATATTTAAGTGCTAAAAGTGATATTTTTATGTAAAAATGGGTAGTAGTGCACAAAAAAGGGAAGAATGCTTAATTTATCTAACAAGAATATACCACTTTACCGATATTACATACTTCTGAATGTTTTATCTTTTATTTAGGGTAATGTAATTAATATAAGTGGAGTTAGTGTCAAATTTACAATAATCTTTATAAGCAATAGCTTACTGACTGTACTTTATATGTTCAATTCAATTAATTAAACCTTGTCACTTCAGAAAAGAGCGATTTGAATGGCAAAGTCAAATAAGAAGGTGTGATAAATCTTGTACTGCCTACATTCGCACAGGTTAACCGGTATTTACTAGCAAGAGTCCTCCTCGCAGATTTTACGAAGATAACTACCACAAGGAAATTTCCTCTCGAGCGTTCAGATGGCGAGGAGCAGCTTATCTTTTTTTTATTTCTTGCAATGTGTATATGTGTTGATCTGGTCAGTGTTTTCTCGATTTTAGTCATAAATTGGTCTGGTATTCGTTGAGTGGATGTTGCGATTTTAGACTTTGTATCTTTTATTCTATAGATACTTATCTTCGGATATTAGGTGAATTGATAGCTAAGATATTGTAGAGCTTATGTATGAATGTGCGTGTCTTAATATCCGCTTAATTTGACTGACTAATTTATAGCTAAATCTACGTGTTAAGTGTGTGTTGGTATCATCTATACTTACAAGGTATATTCGACAGCAGAAGCATAGAGTGCAAGCGTCTACGTTTTAAGGATGGAAGGATGCGCTTCTTAGCAATTTAGCTGACAAGTTTCCAGAGATTACTTTTCTGGTCCTCAGTTTACCTCTTAGTTTTAAACAAAGTTCTGTGAATGACAAAGTTTGGTTCAAACTATCTTCAAGGTATATATAGCAAGTCCAGAGTTTAAAAATTTCATGATACTATTGGATGTTTAGATTTGTAAAAGCGTCTCTGTTAGGGACATTAAAGTTTTTTGTTGGGCAACAATATAGATCGTCTACCCTAATAAAAGTTCTAGTATTTACTGGTATCTTCTTCTTAAAGTGCCTATCCGTTCCGGATGTTGGCGATCATCACGGCTATCTTTACTTTGTTCACTGCAGCGCGGAACGGTTCAGTGGTAGTCGTGTTATAACACTTTCGTAAATTTTGAAGCCAGGAAATGCGTCTTCTTCCCGGTCCTCTCTTACCATTTACCTTCCCTTGGAGAATTAGCTTAAGAAGGCCGTAACGTATTTACTGGTATGGGTTGTGTAAATATTATACAGTGTAGGTGCCATTACGCTACCCCAAAGGAGACCGTTTCTTCTGCGTTGTCCATCTGTTTATTTTTACCATTATGTAATACGAAAAATCTTCTGTTGTGTAGGCATACGCGGATAATACAAGTGATTTATTACCTAAGGCAATGTCACATAGATTTTGGAAATGCCCTCTAATTTAAGGTGTCATAAGCGGCATTTAGATTGACAAATACCACTCCCTCATACCTGATATCTTTCGTACCCGTCTTTGATGTGTTGGGCAAGATTTAGTATTTGTGACGTACGTGATCTTCCTGTCTATTGCCACTTTAGTCTTTTAATTTGAGTTTTCCTTCTATTATCAGTAAAATTATATTAAGGATCACGTGCAGAAGTATTTTTTATAACTGACAGAATAAATAAATATATTGGCCGATAGCTTTTGTGGAGTTTTTGCCAGGTTTAAGTAAGGCAATAACTTTGTCTTTACTTTGCTTGTCTACAGACTTTGGATATCAGCAATTGTTGTATTTTTGATCCACATTTTAGAGTTAGTTTTGTGCTCAGATCCTTAGTTAGGAGCCGTAATATTGTTTATTATATACATAGATAGCAGATCCAAGCTCAACATCGCACCGTTGAAAGGTTCCCTCGGCTGACTGGTTTCCCCTCTCATTTTAAGTTTTTCTTTGCTTCTTTATCGACATTTTATTATGCGATTTTTAGCGATCAGCTTAATACCAAATACAATATATTTGGCCCTCAATATGTTTCTTCTTCTTCTTGCAGTAAGTCTTCTATCGGAGGTTGGCTACCATCACAGCAATCTTTACTTTGTAGGCTGCAGCTCAGAACAACTGTATTGAGGAGATTTCTCCTTGGATTATGAGTCTAAGCAGAGGGTACTATTCTCCTCTCATTATGTGGCCCAGATATTCAAGTTTTTTTCGATTATATGGTTTTTACGACTTCGTATTCCTTCCCCATCTTCAGCAGAACATCTTGATTTGTAACTCTTTCTGTCCATGGTATTTTCTACATTCTCCTGTAACACCACATCTCGAATGCCTCAATGTTTTTTATGTTTATCTTTTTCAGTGTCCAGGCTTCCACGCCGTACAGCAGATCGGAGAAAACATAGCACCTTAACATTATTGTTCTTAAGTTTATATTTATGTTCCGGCTGCATAGGAACTTTTTCATTTTGACAAACGATTGTCTCGCTATCTCTATTCGCCTCTTGATTTCTCTTGTCTGGTCATTAGTATTATTGAAGCAAACCCTAAATATTTGTAGGACGTTACTCTTTCAACTGGCTGATTATTTATGGTTAAATTCACATTAGTGTATAGCTTATTTGTTACAATCATGAATTTAGTCTTTTTGATGTTCAGTTTTAGACCATACTAATTGGTATGTTTATGTTTTCCATCAAAAACTGTAAATTTGCTATGTTATCTGTTACTATTAGCGTGTCATCAGCGTATCGTATATTGTTAATTAACTTTCCGTTAATGTTCATACCAATGTTTTGCTCTAGGAGCGCTTCCTGATATATTGTTTCGCTATATATATTGAATAATAGTGGAGAAAGCACACAACCCTGACGCACACCTCGACGAATCTCAATTTCTTCGGTTAACTCATTATCAACTTTGATTTTTGTTGTTTGTCCCCAGTACAACCTGGATATGATGTTAATGTCGCGACTGTCGATGTTTTTTGCTTCTTAGGATTTCATACAGCTTTTGGTGTCTGACTTTATCGAAGGCCTTCTCAAAATCTATGAAACCTACGTAGAGGTCTTGGTTTACTTCCAAACATGTTTGTATTAACACACTCATACCAAACAAAACTTCCCGTGTTCCCAGTCCACCTCTGAATCCAAACTGTGATGTCCTCTTCTAATTTATTAAATATTCTTTTGTGATTTATTTTTAAAAATACTTTTAGTGTGTGGCTCATCAATGCTATAGTTCTTTGGTCTGAACACTCTCTGGCGTTATTCGTCTTCGGGATTGTGACAAAAGTAGAGGAGAGCCATTTCTTTGGTATGATGCCTGTTCTCTAAATTGTGTTAAAGGGGTTCACTATTATTTCAAGTGCGTCGTCGTCTATAAGTTTTAACAATTCTACAGGAATTTCATCTGGTCCTGCAGCTTTACCTCCTTTTGTGTTCCTTATAGCATATTCTATCTCGCTCTTTAGGATTTCAGGCCCTGTTGTGTCGTCTGTAGGTTCTGTCACTGTTATTTCTGGTCTTTCGTCTGCAAAAAGTTCTTCAATGTATTCTGTCCATCTTGCCAGTTTTTTATTTAAATCTGTAATTATTTTACCTTTTTGTCCTTTACGATGGATGCTTGTTTCACTTTTTTACCTGTTATTTCCTTGATCTTGTTATTCATGTTAAAGCTATCATACTTTCTATCATATTTATCTATTTCCTTGCAGTTGTCCAGAACCCAGTTCTCTTTGGCTTCTCTAATTTTTCTCTTAATATCACGGTTCACTTCTTTGTATTTTGTCTTGTTTATTTTATTTCTTCGCCTTTCCTCTATGAGATGCATAATTTCGTTTGTCATCCATTCCTTTTTCTTAATTTTGCTTGGAGGTAAGGAGCCTTCACCAGCTGTCATAAGGGTTTTTTCTATCTCCATCCATTTATTCTCTACATTGCCTGTGTTCCTATTTTTTGCAGCGATGCTTCTAAGATTGTTGTTTACCTGTTCTCTTGTCCTTTCCAGTATAGTTGCGTTTTTCAGTTGCTTAACGTCTATCTTTTGTTTAGCTGCACTTTTCTTTATTTTCTTGAATCTTATATTTACTACCGCCACCACCGGATTGTGATTCGATTCTATATCAGTGCCTGGATAGGTTTTTGTAGACGTGATGGAGTTTTTAAACCGGCTTCTGATTATTATATAATCGATATGATTCCTGACGATGTTGTCTGCATTATCCCTTGGTGATGTCCACGTGTACAATCTACGGTTTGGTAATCTGAACATTGTGTTCAATACTACAAATTCTTTTTCTTGGTAAAATTGTACGAGACGTTTACTTTTCGTTGTCCAAGTCCCAATTCACCAGTGCATCCATTAGTTTTCACTTTACTAACTTTAGCGTTGAAGTCGCCCATGACTACAGTGACCTCTTCTCTTTTGGTCGATCCAGAATGTATTCAAGTTGTTTGTAGAATTCTTCTATTTCCTCATCCTCTTTCTCATATGTTTTCTGCACTAGAAATACGTCACATTTATGTTAAGCGCATATGTCTGATAAAGTTAAGTAAAGTAAAGTGTCTTTATCTCTAGATATTCCCTTAATATACATAATTATGATAGTTAGCCTAAAAAGGACCGATTTTGCCGATCTTAAAATCCTATAAAAATGGTAAATCTTTTACTTTTTATTAAAAATTTAAATTTTACATACTGAAAGCTACCTTTATGAAAAGTAGAATCTATGGAAATTAGCAAATTAAAAAATAAAGACATAATTCTGAATGGCCAACTTGAGAAAAACAGTTATCCCCTCCTCAACTTATTCAGTTACAAACTATAATATTATGTAAACGCATACCTCTTTTATTGTTAGATAAAATGAATTTTCATCAAGTAACGTTTGAATCCATCACTTACTAAAAGAGTAGAAAGAGACATGCTTATGCTTTAGAGTACGTCTACTTTAGCACACTCACTATCTCATCGATAGGCCTTTTCCTCATCAATAATGTTCTCGCTCGTTATAGTTATTCTAAGATATTCAGATTTCTCTACATGCTCTACATTTGGTTTTATCTCCTATAAATTTACAATTATGACAAAATTTTTATAATATTTTATGCATTGATATTAAACTGGAGTAGAGTACTTAGTAGATAATATTTATTTATTTTGAGTATACTTATTTTACAACATAGTAAAAGAATAAATATTTGTGTTCTCAGTGTTTTCTAAGTCTGCCAAGCATAAACAGGCGGCCCTATTAGATTACACAATTATTAAGAATGTTCAATCTCTGAATTGAAGATTTTATTTCAAAATATGACTGTACTTTATACAAATATTATTCTTTTCTGAGATACCGGTATAAATATGAAATTTGAATTACGCAATGATTTTTTAAAATTATTTTCTTGTGACGTTATGTCACTGTTGGAGAATAATGCTGGAATAAGGTTCAATAGGTTTTTATATTTTATTTGACGTTTTAATATTTAAATCTGAGTTCATTTTTCGAAAAACTATAAACTTATAACAACAAATTGCTATATACCAGTACGAGGCAATATTCTTATGCTGTGGCAAAATCATCATATTTGAGTTACATTGCCGTTTTTCCTGCCGTATCATATTTTAACATAGTTTTCTAATTTATTTTATAGACAGGAGGTAATGGATATCCACAATTCGTCTAATAATATTATGTTTTAAAAACAGCTGTGCTTTTATGCTGATTCGTTGACCTTTCGTAAAGCAACCTGAGTTATGAATAACTACTTTTTTGTATTTTTGGGAGGCAAACTTCTACCAGACAATTTTTAATATGTGAATATTAGGGATGTATCTAATATTTTTGTGTATATAATGTGTTTATTGATTTTACTTTCATTTGGTTTGTTTATTCATATTTTCTTATCTTTAGAAAACAGATGTGTTATTGTAAATCATCTGACCATTTTGTAGCAAATTGTTCATCCTGTAGAAATCCAAATCAAAACGTTACAACAACAGTGCCAACTACTACTATAAATACAGTAGTTAATACTCTTCCACATGACGTCACGATCACATCAGCATCTTCAGCGAATTTATTTTCCTTACAATCCTCGACTATACCTTCTTCATTAATTATACCAATATGAACTGAATCTCAAATATCATCCTCAACATCATTTCCAAGTTCTCAAACTACATGCACAGATACAAATATAACAACTACCGAGTTATCAACAACACCTAATCTTTCACAACCTCATATATCAAGTCCAATCTATTCCTCAAGACTTGCATACCCTATCAATAGGATATTAATAGATACCACTTATACACTTAAAATAACTAATACACCTAGTAAAAAAGTAAACACGTAGCCTTGATGAAATGTTAACCCCACATTTACAAGAACCTAAAGAAAATTTTACAAAAACCAATACAAAAACTTAAAAATCCAAAACTATTGACAATTCTGAGACTTGCTAACAGCATGTAACCCGTAAAAGATTTTATTACTAATAAACTTGTAACACCGATATTAAATTTTGAACAACTATCTCCCAAAATCTATTTTTATAGATTCCCAAATCTATTTTTATACAATTTTCCTATAGAATATAAAAAAGAAATAAAATTCCTAGGGATGCAACTGTACTCAAAATTAAGTTAGAAAAGTCATATACACTCGCTAAGCCTATCGTGCCAAGCTGGACTAAACATTATGAAATCTGTATCACATAAAAATTGGGGAGCAGATTTTCCAACTCTAATAAATATATGTAGAGCTTTAATTAGATCAAAACTGGACTACGGATGTGTTGTGTATAACACACCAAATCAAACATTGCTTAAAACTTTGGATACTCTTCCGAGTTCAGCCGTTAGACTTGCTCTAGGAGCATATTGCACCAGTCCTGTGGACAGTCTACTCTGTGAAGCTGGAGAACCACCCTTAATCCTAGGAAGTAAATATTTAAGTCTATCGTATGTCTCGAATATAAAATCTAACCCAAAAAATCCAGCTCTTCATCATGCTGTTGCTAACAGGTTCTAGAAGGTCTATCAAAAAAGAAATAGGGGTCCTGTACCTTTCTATGAACGAGCCAATAGATACTTATTCGATTTTAATATTGAACTACCTCCCATTTATCCTACCTGTGTAATAAATTTATGTTTTCCTTGGGTTGTTCCCTCTCCGCTTTGTAACCTTTAAACTTACAGCATATTATACCATATATGTATATTTATATACATAAAATTCGTGTAAAGTTAGTGTATATAAAATTACCATTTTATATACACGAACGCATCAAGGCCATAAATCGAGTAGGAGCATGCTTTGTAATATCACATGAACATTCCATCTATAAATTGTCAAATTGTCTCCTAAGACAAGTATTTTTACAGTAGAACTATTTGCCATTATTAAGGCCCTAACCTTTATTCTAGAAAAAAAAACTTCCCAAATCTCTTATAATATCTGATTCACTTAGTTATCTGACATCCATTTCTCAGATTTATCCCTCTCATCCAACATTATGTACAGCAGATTAAGTTAGCAAGCAAAATTATATACATGATGACGGTATAAAAGTCGGAGATGCCACACTGGACAGAGTAGAGAAACTCGTGTATCTCGGCAGTAATACCAATGAAAGCTGGGATCCAACCGCAGAAATTAAAAGCCGAATAGAACAAGCCCGAGCTGCCTTTGTAAAAATGAGAAACGTACTTGCAGTCATGATCTTAGCATTGACCTTAGAGTTCGTATGATATCTTGCTACATCTTTCCTGTCCTGCTGTATGGAGTAGAAGCGTGGACCCTAACTGAGGCTATGCTTAAACGCTTGACAGCCTTTGAGATGTGGGTATACAGACGACTACTAAAAATAAGCTGGGTCGACAGAGTTAGAAATGAGGAGGTCCTTAGACGGCTGAACCAAACAACTCAACTGGTCAATATAATAAAGAAACGCAAGCTGGAATACTTCGGTCATATTATGAGACACCCTGAAAAATATGATCTTTTACATCTGATCATTCAGGGAAAGATCCAAGGTAATCGTGGTCCTGGTAGAAGAAGAACATCATGGCTGAAAAATCTAAGGCAATGGTATGGAAAATCAACTACATCGTTATTTAGAGCTGCTGTCAATAAAGTCACGATAGCGAATATGGTAGCCAACATGATATCCAACGATCGATAACGGTCATGGAACTAGAAGAAGAAGAAGAAGAAGATTAAGTTAATGTTGTACCATATATACCAAAACAATTTGACAGTAGTTCCTCTGGGTACCGTCACACGCTGGAATAGATAGTAACATAAAGGCAGATAGTCCAGCTAGTTCCGCACTAACCAATTCAGTCGCATCAGTCGAAAATCTAACGGTGCATTTAGATTTAAAACCTTATTTAAAAGTAAAATTGCACAATGTTTGGCAAAACCAATGGAATAGAAGCACAACTAAATTGACAGAAACAAAATCTTCCTTTCTTCCATGGAACTTCTAGCTTTGAAAGCAACAACATTAAGTCCTTATAACACGTCTCAGATTTTTGTCTGTGAATGTAAAGTGACAGTGAAGAACATTTTGATTGACTGTCCAATCTACTTAGTTGAAAGATTATATTACCACATTCCAAAAACATTACAAGAACTTCTAGGAGAATCTAAATATGTAGCTGACTTGATAGAATTCTTGAAATCAATAACTTTTTTAATAAAATTTAATACAATACATTAATAATTTAAATATATATTGTATACATTATTATGTAATTGATATTTGGTTTATGCCTTAAGTCTTTATCACTTTTTGTATTTTTCTTATGCTAATAACCCTAAGTGGTTGAAGCAAAATAAATAAAAAATAATACGACAATTTTTAACCTCATTATCATATCACTACAAATCCGTATCGAATTAGAACACATACTAAATTAAGAAAGCTCTTATAACGATATTGTCCAGGAAAAAAATCGCTTAAGGTAGATCGGACACATGCATAGACGCCAAGATGTCAAACTTGTAAAACTGTATGGAAGGAAGTTAGCACAGAAGAATGCCACTTAAACATCTCAATATACAATGGAGAGACAACATACAATCAAATTTTAAAAAATAAACATTTCATTTGATTGCAGATCCGTGGGAAGATCGGTCAACTTGGAGAAAAATAGTAGTTAGCGAAGACCCACCCAGTGTTGTAGCGCTACGTAATGATGATGATAAAGAGAAAGGAGAAACAGTGACAAAAATCAACAAAATGGACTAATGGAGCAAAGCTGCTTCAAAATCTTTGACTGGAGAGAATTAAAATAAAAGTATAAGAAATGCAATGGCTGATTGATGGATTCGAGATACTTGAGGCTTGAAAAGAGCACTCTGCCGAAACAGCCGAAGATCGGTCAACTTGGAGAAAAATAGTAGTTAGCGAAGACCCACCCAGTGTTGTAGCGCTACGTAATGATGATGATAAAGAGAAAGGAGAAACAGTGACAAAAATCAACAAAAATGGACTAATGGAGCAAAGCTGCTTCAAATCTTTGACTGGAGAGAATTAAAATAAAAGTATAAGAAATGCAATGGCTGATTGATGGATTCGAGATACTTGAGGCTTGAAAAGAGCACTCTGCCGAAACAGCTGTAGTGATAAGATAGAATTAATTTTGTCGAAGTTTTAAAAATAAAGTTTTCAGTGTTTTATTGTTAAATAAAATGGCGTTTACGTACGACATTATATACGCTATAAAAACTAGACAACTTATATAACACCGACATATAAGGAGAAAGTTTACTGAAACAATAAACTACTCAATATTTGTTATGAGTGGAAACGATATAAATAAACAAAATGCAGATAAAGAAACAGAAGACAACAAAGAACGTTTTAAATTGATTAATGTATTCAATTTTTAACAATGTATATTTAAAGGTCATTGTCAGAGCCAATGTGCTAAATGTATGTAAAATAAAACTGTTTAAGGTAGATATGTTACTAATACATCTAAAACTAAAAACAATCGATGTTTATATGAAAGATGAAACCGTATGACACACTACCGTGCAATGTCCAGGATCCGGTATCGTAATAAGAAGTAAAATTTCACTTCCAGTCCATTGAAATGTGTTAAATTTTACTTTAGATATTCTTTTTATGAATATAATAAGTAAACAATATATAGTAAGCTTCATCTTCTTATTGTGCCGTATTCTAATAAAGGTTGGTGATTACTTCTTTAAACACTTCACATAAATTATTATTGTATAAATTTAACTACTCTATGAAACAAATATTGCACGTCATAAACTACAGTAATTGAAAAACTATAAAGATCTGTTTTCAGAGGTCTCTTTAATCTTATGTAGTTTATTGTAATCCTACCGAAAGGCTTCTACTTTCTTCAACTATTACAAGATAACTCTACTCGATATTCGTACATTTAGAGACTAAATGTTTAAGTGCCCATGCATTTAAAAAAAAAATAATATATTAAATGGAAACTAACCTTTTTCAAGTTTATTATAGTTACTTTTTTAAGTTTGAAAATAATTGTAATTAATAAAGTAATTGAAAATAATAAGCTCCAAAATGTACCGGCTATAAAATTTTAAAATCTACTACTAATACTAATATTGGCAACATCGCAGGAGTTTAGAAGTGTACGCGAAAAGTTATATACGGGCCCCAAAAATGTTTTATCCTATTACAGAGTCCACTTGATCCGACGTGTTGGTCGGAGTCTACATAAAGCGCTACTTAGATAATAATATACACGGCGTATATTCTCCTGGAGTTCGTATAATACCCTTTTATTACGGAGCCTACATTAACCGCTAGAAGTATA
>OU898279.1:94181890-94434584 GCA_918026665.1 Diabrotica balteata | reverse complement strand
CCCCTCTCTTATATATCTCTGGGCCACAGAATAATAAACAATCAGAATGCCCACTCTCCATGGAAAATTAAGTACACTTCATCTAATTTATATAACGATGCACGTCATCGGCGTCATAGCCTGTGACGTCACATGATACCAACACAAAATATTTAGGGTGTAGGTGTGTTCTTTTTTAGAATCACTTTACCGAGTACACTGGTATTACAGCTACTAGACATATTTTATTATATACGCGTAGAAATAATATTTAAAAATTTCTATTAATGTTAACTTAAAGAAATACACAATAATATGTTTCACTTAATTTGTATAAATGCATTATAAATCGTTTTTATCAAGAGCATTTGTTCGGAACACACTGTAACTGTAATCGAACGAAGGTAAAATTTTGGCATAAATTGGTAACACTTATTTGACAGCTGCGGTGTTGACACTTTTTGTACTTCATTATTTTAAATTTTAAATTGAATATCTCTTGTTTTATATTTTTAACTATTTAATAAAATCTGTTCTTTTTAGAACAAAATTAGTGTGTTTTATTTCAAAAATGTCACGTAAAGTCGACTTTACACTACATGATTTTATCATATGACAAAATCATATGAGATTTGTTATGATTCCTCGTTACTATGATATTTTAAAAAATCGTGTTTACACTGAATGATAAGTTATGACTTATGATATGAGTAACAATGAGGTTTTATTGATTTTTCATTTTGTTTCTGGTCATAGAGATATTAGACATATAGTATAGGTAACAACTATTAGATTTTTAAACTATTATAAATGTGACTGTAATGGAAAATAAATCTTTGCTGGCATTGGCTTCTGAAATTTTAATAATAATACGCCTGCAACAACTGCGTCCATCTAATAGTAAGAAGAAAAGATAAGACGCCTTTGGCCTCGCAGGTGACTTACGAAGAAATAGTGGACGGGGTATATCAAATTTAGTGTTGATATTATACCAAATTAAAATTAATAAAGAAACTAAACTAAAATTATGACTAAGATGACTATAAAACACTAAACTAATCATAAAATAAACTAAATAAATAATAAAAAAAAAATACGACCCAGTAGCACAGATTAGACAATAGGCTCAATAACAATGCAAAAACAAAAAATAAATAAATAAAGAATGTTGTCTCTCGGTAGTTGACATAAGAATAAGGCGCGATATTTAAATATGCTGGTGTTACCGATATTTTTACCAAAAATCATATGATTTTATCATGCGGAATAGGTACCGTCCTATTCTCCTGTGACAAGCTATGATAAGCCGCATGACAGTGCTTATGACAAAATCATATGACAAATCACACAGTGTGAACATACAAATTTGACTTTATGACCAAATCATATGACAAATCACATGATAAATCATATAGTGTAAAGTCGACATAAGAATTCAAATAGTCGTTGTAAAGAGATGGTAATACTTTTGCAATAATTATGTAATCTATTTGATTTAAAATGGAGTCAGGATTTTTTTATATCTTGGCAACTATGTCAACTTCGATCTCTGACGTAGATAATGACGTAAGTCGTTATCTAAATTAGATGAAGAATACGCGCATCTCCTTCGCGCAGACGTTCCGCCATGTTTTAGAGGGAACCAGTGTTGTTTATGTGGTGTACATAGAAAAATTAACCCGGTTTAATTGACTTACGGCAATTATAGACATACTATACAATTGTATTAACATTGTTAAATATAATAACATAAATATAATATAATTAAACATAAATATAAGCAATTACATAACCTCACAAATCATATGTCTGTGTTATGTGTTTCCTTCTAAAACATGGCGCGCGTGCTGAAAAACTTCAAAGGCGGCATCTGAGAGTGGACATTCTGATTGTTTGGTGTAATTTTATCATCGAGTTAGAATCTATCTATGCCAATAAACAAGAGGGCCAACCCAAATTTAACCCACTTTTAACTAAAATCGAAATGAATGAGAATCGCTAGCGATTGCGACTGTCATGGCGTATTCTAGTCGCTTTTAACATCGAAATGAAATTCGATGTGATGTGACATAATGATAGCTGTTTTCAGCTATCATATCTGAGCCACAGAATAATAAACAATGTTTATTTGTTAAACAATTTGTTTATTATTCTGTGTCTGAGCTATCATCACAATGTCACGTCACATGCCATGTGTTTGTCATATGTCATTGTCATCAACTTCCTTCAAACCTGAACGAACGTCAACTACTGTAGGTGAGGTTACGTGGCCGACAGTTTTCTAATTTTAATTTTAAGTAAACATGTATCTTTTCGGCTTCCTTATTTCACTGGTTTGTTTGGGCATAAATCAGAGTTTGGCCTATTTTATCACAGTAGATGCACATGCAGAAGAATGTTTCTTTGACAAAGTGGAAGCTGGCACAAAAATGGGTATATATTTATGATTTTTAAACATATTCTTATTTTTATAATTAAGTTAAAGTTTTACATATTACTTTAGTTTATAATGTTCTTACGAACAGAAATAGCTTGTGCCATAAATAATCAAAATATGGTTTGTCCCAAAGGAACCCATAATATTCCATATATAATAAAATGTAAATACATTTTAGAATAATTTTTGAATGATTGAATATTTGTTGTGTTTTTTGGGGCCCTTAAACCACTTTCATTGCTGTCATGTGTGGCATGACAGGTATTGTATTGCCTTTGTTACTTTTCATTCATATGTTGTGGCAGCTGGATACTTTATGTCATAGTAATATGGTAAAGAAATATAAGCCAGAAATAATATATGTAAAGAGGAACAACTATCCAGGGCATAATAATAAAAAAATTGGTCTAGACCAAATTTTCTCAGTTAAAAAGAAAACAGTGAACTCTGAGAATTGTATAGGTCCATTCCTTGTAAATATAGAGTTCAAATACTAACAAAAATCATCTGCAAGAGATATATATTTAAGATTGATTGGATTTTTTTTAATTTTATGGTACTTACTTATTAGAAACTTAGGACTTATTAAAGGGATGATTTCTAGCTTAAAACAATTTATTTTCCTTAATTGTCCAATTTTTTTTGTAAGTCTAAGCATTTTCACTCCTATCAGCCTAACTGGACATATTAAAAATTATTGTTTATTTTAGGTCTCACTTTTGAAATAGCTGAGGGGGGATTCCTCGATATAGATGTGCGTATTATAGATCCTAATGGCCAGAATTTATACCAGGGTGAAAGGGAAACTGCCGGAAAGTACACCTTTGCAGCACACACATCTGGTATATATACTTATTGTTTCTCAAACAAGATGTCAACTATGACACCTAAAGTTGTTATGTTTAATATGGCTGTTGGTGAATCTCCAAAAGCTGAGCAACAAGAAGGTGAAAATGCTAATAAGTTGGAGGAAATGATAAGAGAACTTACAAGTAAGTGAATGTATACACAGTTGACTTATAATCTTAGTAGAATTCCATTAATTTATATTTCAAATATTCATATATTTTAAAATGAAAATGAGACAAATACTTTTATTGCAGACAATTATACTGTTCTCAGTATTTTAATTTTTCTAAAACAGAAGTTGGAAAATACCTACAGTCCTCTCCCCACACACAACCAGTAAACTGTGCAAAGTTTTAGTAAAATCGATTGATTTGTTGCCTACATGAATCGATTTTTTGAAATTAAAAAACCTATGTAACCTCTTAAGCTCAAAATGGTATCATGTAACTGGGAGCCCCCTACTTGAAAACTGATTTCAATTCCCTTTTTAACATCTACATAATTATGAAATTAGGTCACAAATGTTAAAATTTCAGTTCAAGTATTATTATTAGTTAAATATTTTGTGTAATATATTTTTTAAACTATACAAATTAAGTTAATGAGTTTTAATATTATGTAGTAAAATAAAGTAAAAATAATTTAATTGTGCATATCTCACAAAAATCCTTGCAGTGAGATTTTAAATGAAGGATTACATATGATAATATTGGAAAGCCTGTTTGAAAATTATATCTGAATAGATATTAAATATCAGTGGGCATAGAATGCATCCCAAGGCGTCAGATAGCCTCTTTCAATGTAACATTTGGTGGTTAATCTCCTATCCACCTGTTTGACTGCTTCCAATATAAGTTTTCTGTGATACATAAATATCTACCATCAATGTCTTTGGTTCTTAATATGCTCATAAGTATTCCAGGCTTATCCCATCTGAAGCCTTTTCATAATCGAAGAAAGCCACATAAATATCATTGCATTGATAGTGGCATTTTTGGAGTAGTTTTAACCTTGTTTGTAAGTCTGTTTGTCTGTGTGAATTTGGATATTTAAGCCAAAAGTGTCTCACAGGTACTCAGCCCATTCCTAAATTCAAATTGGGTTTCATCTAGGTCCCTTTCACAATGAATATTGCGAATTAAAAAATGCATTGCTCATCAGACTAATTAATCTGTATTCTTCGGGATTGCTATAAAAACAGACTTCATCCATTCCTTAGGTATTTCACCAGTAGTATAATATGCATCATCAAACAACTTAACTAGAGCACAGATGTGGTCCTCTTATATCACTTTAAGGGTTCAGCTGGGACATTATCTGGTCCAGTTGCTTTCTTGGTTTTGACTGATTTATTGCATAAAGAAATTCAGATTTTAAAATGTCAGGTCCTTCTTGATTTACATTGCTTCTATGTTTGGCCTGTCATCTTGGAACAATTCAGTTGTAGTTACTTTATATTTAAAATATTTCACATTCATCAATGATAACTTTTCCTGCTTTATATACTAGAGTATTAGTGTTTTCCTTATTATACAGGCCAGCAACTTCAAGAACTTTCTTGTGTTGCAAATTGAACATATCATATTTCTTTTATTATTTTTTTATTACACATAAAAACAAAATAACAAAGAATACAGCTGAATGATTCCCAGTACAATATAAATAAAAGGAACAAAATAACAATATTGTAGAATACAATCTAGGGATCCCTCTTAAACATAAATGAAAAGAATTGCCAACTTGAAAGATTTTTATATAGTTATTATTAATTTAAAAAACAATGTTAAACTTTGATAAACTAAACTCCTATTTTAGAATTTAAAAAGTTTTAAAAAGTAATGACTTTTTTTCCGACATTGCTCATTGAATTTGTAAAAAAAAAAGAAATTTGTATATACTTAATTGCCTGTTACTTGATTAAAATTAATCTTAACATGTATGAGTACAAAAAACAACACTTTATAACTTCCACTAACTTTAGCTTTATTTTTTTAATATTTAAGTAGATAATTGCATCGACCAAATGGCATATGCTATGGCCAAAATTAGTCTTCTTCTTAAAGTTCCATCTCTTATCGGAGGTTGGATATCATAACGGCTATGGTCACTTTGTTGGCTGCTGCTCTGAAAAGTTGTAGTGACCTACAGTTAAACCATTCTCTAAGGTTCCTCCAGGAGATGCATCTTCTTCCTATGCTTCTTCTTCCTTGGATTTACTTGTGACCCAAATACTCTAGTTTACCAAAATTAGTAGATTACATAATTTTGTGGTACTTTTTTTTTTTTTTTTTTTTTTTTTTTTTTTTTTTTTTTTTTTTTTTTTTTTTTTTTTAATGAGAATCTTCTAAAGAGATCTGGGAAGAGGACCCAGATACTGTTGGATTCTGGTATGAACTATAACGTTGGAATGTTGATAAGGTTAGTTCAGGCGCCTACCAACTAAACTCACCCTCTCTTCCAGCAGCGCACCCGGAACTTTTCTTGGCGAATGCAACTTCGGGAGCACCACCGCGGTCTCCAATTTTCACAAAAACCTAGTATAGTTCTCGGTAGAGAGTCTCAAAGGTAGCTGAGTGACATAATGACAGTATAAAAAACAATATAAGTAAATAAATAGGACAGTTACACTATAAAATTAGTACAGAACGCTGAAGTATGTGTCTAATGAGCAAAAATCGCGAATTACAATTATTTTATTAGTCTTTCAGCCTATTCCTTCATCCTGTCTCGCTCTTTCTAGCGTCTCCTTTTTTTTATGATTTCCGTTATTATTTCTAACACATAGTCATAGTTCTTTCTGTTCTGCATAGCTAAGTCCAGTATATTATTGGGCGTGACCTCTCCTAGCTTAATTCTCAGTCTTTGACGTTCTTGTAGAAAGACATTACATTCGAAAATGCAATGTTCCGCGTCATCAGTCACACCACAATCCATACAGATATCGTCATTTGTTTTTTTTTTAATTCTGTATGTATACAACCTAAAAGAGCCGTGTCCGGTCCATCTTGTAGTGGTCTTCCCACTTACCTATTTGCTCTTGGAATGCTTCGATAACCTCCTCTGTCGTGGCATCCTCTGCCATGCCTCTTATATGTATGGTTTCCGTTATGTGTTCTTCTCCTATTTGGAATGCTCTGAGACCTTCCTCTGTTGTTCCAAGGGCAGTTTTTATTTTTTGTAGTGCTGCTTGGTCTTTCTCCATGGTGATGAGAAGTTTTCCCTCTTTTGTGCTTCTGAGCGAGTGTACGGCCTTTGCTGCGCCAGTTGACTTTACAGCTGTTTTCACAGTCTGTAGTATGTCCTTATAAGCGGCATCTTTTTTGGTAACAATCATACCGTATGCTGCTCCTTCCGTTTGTTCGTAGTATGGATGTTTACAGCCACCTCTGTTTTTTGGAAAATTATTTCACACATTTTCCGGAGTTCATCTACCGACATGGCGTTAACATGGTGGAGAGCGACCTTACCTTGTTGACCCACTTCTTCCTTCACCATGTTGATTTTTTCCCAGATTTGTTTTCTGTCCCCATTTTGTTTAATTTTTATTATTTTTTTGGTCTCCTTTGCCCCTTTTGATTTAATTGTAGTGCTTTGCTCGAGTACTTCATAATCTGCTTCAAGTTCTGCCAACTCTGGGTATTTATCCCTATATAGCCTCTGAATACTGTTGCTCATTTGAGGGTCGTTTGGTTCTACCATGACGACCTTAACGATGTCGTTTCCGGTGGTAATAGGATTACCGATAACTACATTGGTCCTCTTGTATACCTTGTCATCCCATGTCAGGTTAGCCGTTTCTTCCCAGGTTTCAAAACTGTTGATATTATCTAATTTACTGATTCTTTTCTGGGAGCCTCCATGCCACGGGTCAGTTTGGGTGTCAGTGTCAATCGTCAGATTTTCTGCTGGCTCGTATTTGTGTTTGTTGAGCCAGTTCACAACTAGGTCTTTTTTAAAAGTAAGTGAGGTCTTCTTTAGACGGGAAGTTATGTCCTTTATACTCTTATGGGTGTTTGGGATGTCTTTTATTGTTTTAGATAGTTCGTTCACTAGTCTTTCGGTTCATCTAGATCCCACGAGTAGCTAGGGAAATTCGGTCAGCTGTCGCATAGCCCCGCTTACGGCAGTAAGGCTACTTACAATGAGGTGTCGCCCGGTACCCCAAGGGAACCGTTTGGGACCACGTGTCGTGTGGTCATTCAGTCCTCAGCACGGTTTCTTACGCCTTGACTTAACGGATTTTTTCTCGCTGGTTTACTCCATCGGTTTTTTGTTTTGCATCAGGTTGTCTCCTGAGGATCGGTAAGAAAACGGGATGGAGGATAGGTAACAGCAAGGATGATGATGAACGAGCTGGGATTTGCTAATCCATCACGGGGAGTTGGTGTACGGCAGTGGCACTCAGCGCCCATCTCTGAGTGCCAATCTCGCCCACCTCCCTCGGTAAGCAGTCCCCACCCTGACCCATCGCGCTCGCCTCACAAGAATTAGCGGCCGCGACCGGACTAGAGACGGACCGCTTCTCCGTTTAGTCGCCTTTTACGACAAGCAGGAGAAAACTGTGGGGATATTCTTTACTGGCCGTGCCCCACACAGCCTACACTAAGTCTACACCTAGAGCTTCTAGAAGTGTGGCTGGTATCTTGTTGTTACTTTGTTAATTATTCTAGAGGGACATTCACATAGTATGTGTTTATTGTTGGTGTAGTACTAGAAGTTTCACACCACAGCGATTCACACCTTTTAATTAATTAATCATGTGCTAACCTCGTATGACCAAGTCTGAGATGAGTTATTATTATTTCTTGGCTCCTAGAGGTAGATAACTCATTCCATGTCAATATGCTGTGTTTCACTTGTTTTAACTTTGAATTTGACACTCTCCATTTATTTTTCCATGCACCTGATATAAGTGAACTATCATATAAACTGAATGACATCAAATAGAAGACCTTCTCTGGAGTTACTACAGATGTTTCCACACCTCCAGTTGTTTTTGAACCATCAATGTATATCTGGGTATGATTTTTATAGAAAGGTGTAGCAGAACAGGTATTTGCTTTGAGGTTTGGTAATTTATCAGTAAAAGTATTTCTATTAACAGGATTTTTTTATTATCCTTAATTTTTATTGCATAAGTTAGACTAAGGTAAGCTCTTTTATCGTTTAACGAGAATTCATTAGCTTCGCAAAGAAAACTTTCAATCAGTGTTGTACAAAAGGCTCCCAAACATATTGTGAGTGCTGTGTTGTGAATAGTGTAGAGTTTTTTAAGTACTGAGTGAAAGGCTACTGTCACATAGTCTAGCTGTGATCTTATAATAGTTCTATATATCAATAACAATGTATTCCTGTCTAAACCCCAAAATGTTTAGTAAATTTAAGCTTCTATAACATTTACAAGTTAGATTATTGATGTTATTTGCAATTCAACTTTCTGTCAAAAGTGACTCCCAGCAATTTCAGTGAATCTTGTTGTTATAGTGTTTGCTTGTATATATGTAATGAAATTGGTGTACTGACTTTGCTTTTAGAGAATACTATGTATTTAGTTTTAGTTGTTAAATAGATTGAATCCAGTTTCCTGTGACTTGATTTTTCAATATCTAACAAGAAATTCTGTGCAAGTTGTGAGAGATTGGTTAAGTTTTTGCTTTGGTCAAATATTACGAGATCGTCAGCATATAATTGGTCCTTTAAGTAAGAGTTTTAGATTTCATAGAACATCATCTTTGGCAATTATAAATAGGGTAGGACTTATAACAGATCCCTAAATAATCCCATTTTCTAATTCCATTTTTAACAAGTTACCATTTACACAAACTTGCATATACCTTTTACGTAAGAAGTTTTTTATAAATGCAAGCCAGTGTTCTTTAATTACTAAATCATACAGTAATGTTAATGATACAGTGGCGCTAGGCGGTGTCAAAGGTTCTTCAATATCTAAGAATATTGCAATACATTTTTTATTAAGGGAGAGGGCTTCATGTACACTGCTTTCTAGGTCTAAATCTAGGTATAATATTGTCTAGAGTAGAGTATATTTTGCTAGAAACCACTTGGTTCTGGAATAATAGGTTAATGGAGGTTCTGGAGGTTAATATTTAGTGAGAGATGTTAAGGTGTCTGATAAATACAACATTGAACACATTGTCGGAATATGCTTTAAAAAAGGTTCAAACTTCTTCTTTTTAAAGATAATCTTAATATTTATGATATTTTTTATTATTGTATATGCGCACATATATATATATATATATATATATATATATATATATATATATATATATATATATTTATATATTTATATATTATATATATATACATATATATGTAATATATATATATATATATATATATATATAAATATATATATATATATATATATATATACATATTTATATATATATATATATATATATATATATATATATATTTATATATTTATATATATATACATATATATGTATATATATATATATATATATATATATATAAATATATATATATATATATATATTTATATATATATATATACAATTAATTTTAACGCCAATATTTACTTTCTAGATTCATTGTCTGGTGTAAAACAAGAACAGGAATATATGCAGGTTAGAGACAGAATTCATAGGAGCATCAATGAAAGCACAAATTCTAGGGTAGTTATGTGGTCCTTCTTTGAAGCAGTAATTTTAGTAGCTATGACTGTAGGGCAGGTATACTATCTCAAGAGGTTCTTCGAAGTAAGAAGAGTCGTGTAAACCTTAAGTCTGATCTTCTAGAAATTTTGTAAAATTGAAGATAAATTATATAATTTGAATTTTGGGACATTATAAATTAAAAAAAAGATCTCTAGTTTTAAATAAGAAATTTGATGGTACAGAATTGACTTTGTGTTTATGTGTTATTTAAATATATTTATTAATTGAAAGTTGCAGAATTATCTGATTCTTGGCACAATTAAAACAAATTGAAATTAACTGAAAATAAAAAATATATAGTAAATTATAATTATTATGAGTTTATAAAGATTGATAACTTATTGTCTGCGTGAAGATTAAAACTAGCAAGTAATATATTAATATTAATTTGTTTTATTGAATTTACTGCACAATTACAATCATTTTTTCAGAACTGATTAATCTCAAATGAATTTAAAACTTAATGAATGTAGTTTGAATAGAAAAAAACTAGAGGTCTTCATATTTAAAATAATAAACTTACGAAAAAGTACAAATATAAGTATTTGTTTTTAATAGTATTTTAACTTGTATATACTTGAAATCGATATCTTTTGGGGCGAACATTTCTTACTGTACCATTAAAATTTTTTGTTATTTCTTTTGTTGTAAAATATTTGTATTAATAAGTAAATTTTTATATAAATGCTTATAAATAATTTTTTTTCTTTTTTACCTTTTTTGCGTTTGAATTCTAGTGTTTTGCGTTTGAATCCTAATTACAAGTTCGGAAAGAGGGCAGCACATAACGATGGTTGCTTGCATTAGCTCAGTGGGGAATTATGTTCCACCAACACTTATATTCCCCAGGAAAAATTGGAAAAAAGAATTAATAGATGAAGCGCCTTTAGGAATAGCACAGGAAACAGGATGGATGACAGGCGAAGTGTTCCTAACATGGATGAAACATTTTAAAGAATGTTGTAATCCTTCTATAGAAGACAAGGTTATGCTGTTGCTTGATGGGCATGCGAGCCATAAAAACACTAATGTTTTAACTTTTGCCAAAGAACATGGAATAGTGATATTGTGTTTTCTGCCGCACTGTACCCATCGTCTACAGCCGTTAGATGTATGTTTCTTTGGTCCATCAAAGAGCTACTACTATGATCAAGAAGTTACCAAGTGGATGAAGTGTCATCCAGGCAGAACAGTTTCGCAATACCAAGTTGGAGGATTATTTGCTACAGCATATGGAAAAGCAGCTACACACCAAAATGCCGTTAGTGGATTTTTAAAGACTGGAATTTGGCCCCTTAATCCCGACATATTCCCTGATTATTTATTTAATCCTTCCAAAATAACAGATATTCAAGAAGAAGTTGCAATTCAACCCCTAACAGAGTCAAAAGAAGAGAATGATAATGTTTTGCGACATCAAGATTTTCCAGATCAAAGAAACAAACCGGTTTCTACACCTAGACCAAACTCACTTGAAAGTTGTTCTTCAATTAATCCTGGTATTCGTCCACTTGAGGAGCTTTTTTACAAAACTGCATAAATCCATTTCCGGCTAAAATACATTTTTTGTTGAATTTCGAGAGTTTGGTCTGCCTTAGATCTTGTGTATAAGTCTCATGTGTCAAAAGGCAATATTTCCCATTTAACATGAGCCTACAAATCACGTTTCTTCCACAAAACTTAATTAATCCACTCAAAAACCTTTACTCCATGTTCAGTCTTTATTTATACAAAACTTAACATCTCCTTCTTTAGCTAACCATTAAAATTAGTTTTTATTTTACAAAACTGCACAAATTCTCCGACCCTCAGAACCATGCCTCTACTATTTTTGTGTGATTTTAAAAGCATCCTCTAGAGTCAGATGTTGTTTCGTGAAACAAAATATAATATTCGTTAGTTCTAAAATTACTCACGGGTCGCACTGACAGTTTGTAGCGTAGCCACACTGTATGAGATTATTAGTACTTTTCCGTTCGATGAGAGTGCATGTTGTGAATTCGTTGTATGTCGACGTTGTTTCTGTGTTTTGCGTGTTATTTTGAGATATTTACCGTTGCTAATTTATCGGTGGGATCTAAAAAAAGACGATCCATCAAAACAAGTGAGAGAGGGCGTTCAAAAATTATGAAGTACAACGATAGTGATCCTCATTTAGTGTTTCTAAAACAGAAGACCAGACCATGTGCCCATAATTCGAAAAATATTCGTTGTGCTACGGTATGCTACGATGATATAAAAATTAATCGAAAAGCAGTCTACATGGCAGAGGGTAAGGAGAAACAAGATCTCGTTTTGATGAAATATATCTCTGCTTTCGAGCCCCAAAGAAGAAGGGGAAGTGGTGCGCCCGTCTTTGTAACTCGCACAAGAACGGTTTCTGTGAAATTTTTTCTTAATAGTCAAAAAGAGAAACGCATGATTCCTGTCTGTAAAAAGTTTTTTGCTTTCTCAATGGGTGTACCTGCCTCTCGACTACTGCGAATTGGAAAGGTCGTCAATCAAGGTCTGCTGCCCAAAGAAAATAGAGGTGGTTATCGACGAGAATCTTTCTTCAGAGCCAAAAAGGAAGCAGTCCGTCAATTTCTTGGTAAACTAAATTGTGTCGAATCTCATTATGGAAGAGGAAAAAGTAAGAGAGTTTACCTTTCAGCAGAGTTAAGTGTAAATAAGTTATATAAAATGTTTAAGGATGCTTACACTGCCGATTTGCACGTGAGCTATTCATGTTTTCACCGTATTTTTGTAACCGATTTTAACATTGGATTTTCCTCTCCAGCTACAGACGCATGCGCTACGTGCACTCGTCTTAAATATCTTATTCAACAAAACGCTCGCGGCTCAGTTGAAAGAATTAATCCAATGACCGAACTTCGTATTCACAAGCTGAGAGCGGATGCGTTTTACAAACTAATGAAGGAAGTTCCCAATGATACTTATAGTTTTGTTTTTGATTTGCAACAAGTGCATCCACTCCCCAAAACTCCAGTCGGCGATACCTTTTATTGCCGACAAATTGCATTCTATGCATTTTGCTGTGTACCTATTGACTCAAAGGCACCAACATTTTATACGTGGAATGAAACGCAGGGAAGAAGAGGAGCAAATGAAATCGGATCTGCACTCGTCCATCACTTAAGACGCCAAGATCTTTCGTCTTTTTCCGCAGTATCGTTGTTTTGTGATGGTTGCGCTGGCCAAAATAAAAATGCTCATATTGTTCATGTTTTGTGCCATTGGCTTAAAAATGAGGCTCCAGAGAATGTACAGAAAATCAAGTAACCTTTCCGACTCGTGGCCACAGTTTTCTTCCAGCTGATCGAGCTTTTGGCCGTGTGGAGAAGCGCTTGAAAAAAACTGATACAATCATCTCGAGCGAAGAGTATGCTTCTATTTACGAGGAGTTTGGCTCTGTACAGAAACTTGGACAAGACTGGGTGGTATACGATATCAAAAGTCTTGAAATGATTTATCAAAAAATAAAAGGAATCAGCCAAACCAAACGCCTCATTGTTAAGAAAATCAAAACAAGGGACAGACATATTTCAACCAAAATAAAATGCTGCGCCAACTACAGGTTCGATAGTGGAACAGAAACTTTTAGAAGCATTGTAAAAAAAATGATTTTCTTCAGGCTCTTCCCCAAATCCCACTATCTCATTCCGTGACTGAAGAGAAAAAAAAGACGTCCTTCATTTATTGCAAACCCACTTTGGACAAAATTGGAAAGAGATCCCTGATCTTCATTGGTACATTAATGCTCTTCAACACAAAGTTACTTGTAATCCAGAAACCCACAACTACCATGATGGCGAGTGTGATTGCTTGGAGGATGAGCCAAAAAATGTTCACATCTAAATTTTTGATACTCCTCATTTTTGTTTTTTTTTTGTTCTAGTATGTACCGTTTAATATTTTTTATTTCAAAGATATTGTTAATTTGACAAAAGTTAATATCTCTCATCTTTTTTTACAAAACGCGATATCTCCAACACAGACATGGCGATATTTTGTTAATGCAAATCAATAAAAATAATCTTAATTAACGTTTGATTTCTATAAATCTAACCTCAATTGATTACGTTCTCTGAAATTTCGAAAATTTTAGTACAACAGCTGCAGCACGTTTTTACGTCTGAAAATTTTTAAAAAGTGGATTTATGCAGTTTTGTAAAAAAGCTCATCACTTGACATTTCACCTCTTCCATCGTGTTCAGGTGTCCAGTCAAAATCAGAAGGAACAAAAGTTCTAACGGCTACTCCAAATATGAAAGAACAAAAAGCCAAAGCAGTCAAGAAGCGAGCTACAGCAAAACGTCAAGCTGCAAAGCGACCAATTAAGAATCTGACTTTAATGACACAAGATCGCGAGGAGGAAACAAAGACCATTGTGTCAGATGATGACGAAGACGAAAATAATCCTCCATGTTTATATTGTAACAGTTTGTACTCCCATTCAAGGTCCAAAGAATTCTGGATTAGGTGCCAAAAATGCTCAAAATGGGCACACTGTGATTGTGCTGGTATCTCAAAATCGTGCAAAAAATTTATTTGTAAACTTTGCTAATTTAGTTTATATGACATTTTATCCATGTGTGTCGTTTTAGCCGAATACACTTGGATAAAATGACATAGCAACGTTTATTTTGTTTCCTTTTTTTTATTAAAAAATATTGTGTTGTTTTAGTTTTATGTTCCATGATCTGTTCTACTTTCAAACAATGAACAACATTTATGTTTTTTTAAATTTTTATTAAAAAAATAAAAAAGTTATTGGACGACAAAAAAGTAGTATGTCATTTTAGGCTAGGTTCCCCTACTGCTCTTAAACTAATTTTTTGGTTACTTTAGCATTAATAGCAATACAACTAAATAAGTAATATGCTTTATCACTGAAAATTGTACAAATTTTATGGACAAAGATTATAACAATAAGACAAGAAAGAAGAAAAAAATCAGAATAAGAATCGTTTGTATCGCTTGTAAATAAATAAAAACAATAAAATTCTTCCAAACTTAAACATAAAAAATACTACCTAATTAAGAACCTACGAACTTCGTAAAATGTATGTAACAAAAAATAAAAATTAGGAAAGCCGATTAATGAATTAAGGGCTCAAATATTCCACCTCCTTGTGCTAAACGGTAACCAAATCTGTTATATAGATTTCTCCTCGTATTTTGGAGTAGGGCTGGTATAATGCTTGCGAGAAATGAAGTACTTTTGGCCCTTAATTCGACTAGGTTTGCGGCACTTTCAAACTGATGCCTATAAATGTTTTCTTCCAGAAAACCCAAAAAAAGAAATCGTTAGGCGCTGTCACAGAATCTAGCGGGCCATTTAATTGTACCACGTGTACTTATCAGTCGATCAGGAAACGTTTGATTGAGGAAGTCAATAGTTGTTCTAGAGTTGTGAGCCGAACACCCATCTTGTAAATATACCTGAAAATTAACGGGAACGTGTCAAACTGCCGGAATGATCTCATTCTGTAAAAGTTGTAAATATTTGGGCCCGTTTAGTTTCCATCGATAAAAAATGGACCGAAAATATGGTCGCCTAACATCTCAGCCCAATCATTTAACTTTTGCTGATGCTGCGTTGGCACTGAGGTGCTTATTTTTCCGAGAATAATAACTTGCAACGGATGGATTGTATTTTTTATGTAATGAAAATGAAGATTCGTCATAAAATAAAATATACACATTTTATAAATACATATTTATTAAGAAGTGTACATTTTTATTTTGTTTATCTAACATAAATTTACAAAACTCCATCCGCCTAAAGTTATCTTCCGGGAACAGTTCTTGTGTTGGTTGTATGTATCTTAAAACAGAAATACCCATTCCTTTTGAGAACTCGCTGGACAGTTCGAGCATTTACGTTAGCTTCCCTAGCAATTTGTACACTAGCTTCGACAAAAACACAAATATCAATATTCCTGTTTTGACGCTCCTCGTCGACAGGTTTAACACGTGGTTTACAACTGTTTACATATCCCGAAGTTTGAAAATGTTTAATGGTATTTTTAACTGTTGTAACACTTGGTGGGGGTCTATTTTCAAAGGCAACAATAAATAAATAAATTACTTCGTGTATCGAATGACCCTGAAAGTACGATGTTACAAGTTGCACTTTTTCTTGGAGGGTATACAACGTAAAAGGCATTTTATTAATTATTTGTTTATTCTTTCAGAACTTTTTTTAAAATTGTTAATGTAAATGTGACAATTACAACAATTCGTACCTACTGTGAAATGAATATAGAGGTGGAAACGTGTAACATGTCACAGCGATTGCCATTGTGTTGTATGGTCAATAAAACAATGTCGTGATATGTATATACCATGCGGTCCATATGTATGAAATAAATTCATTTTTAGCGTTATTATGTACTACGTGAAAAAAAACTGAAACAGGTCGATTTTTATTCTTAAATTGACAATTTACGGTATAAAATTATTATCCCCCTCCAGCACCCTCTTTGGAATTATAAGCAGCCACTCGAAAATTTTAAATAACAAAGAGGGTCGAGTGACACCTTGTTAGAAAGGGATTTTCGACCTCTGTTCGGCAATATAAAGTTTTTTTAAGTTTGGTGCAATCTTAACTGAGAAAAGTAATTTTTAAGATGTAGGTACAATTTTGATGTCTATCACAATACTTTAGGTTGAATGACGATAATAATGTCAAATAATATTTAGAATGTATTTTTCAATGTACTTTACAATTAAATTAAATATTCAAAATGACCACCATTTAGTTCTGGACAATAACCGCGGCGATTTTGCAATTCTCTTACAACATTTTGTACGACCTTGGGGATTATTTTGTTAATTTCTTCCGTTAACCTAACTTTTAAATCAGCAATACTGTTTGGTCTATTAAAATATACTTCAGATTTTAAATAACCCCATAAGAAGTAATTGAGAGGAGTCAAATCGGGTTTGTTCTACCACCTTTCGGTTTCCAATCCACCTATTGGGAAAAAGCCCGTTAATAATTTCTAACTAAAAGTGCAAAATGCGGTGGAGCTCCGTCTTGTTAATAGTAAATAGATCGATTTATCTCATTTGGATGATTAACATCAGGAAAAAATCTTCGTAATGTATGCACTAAAAAGTTAATCAAACCATCTAGATAAACCTCACCATCAACTGTGCCCTCAAAAAAGGGACAACTAATTTTATTGTTAATGATATCAGTACAAACGTTAACTTTTTAGGATACTGTGTGCGAGTCTCACACACCCAGTGAGGATTTTCTCTGCTTCAATATCTACAGTATTATTTAATATTTGTTAACCGTTCCGTTAAATGAAACGACGCTTCGTCAGAAAAAACTATTTTGTTGAACCGCAAATCTGCGTTCACTCTGTCCATCATTATTTCATAGAATTCTTGCATTCTGTCAGGATCATCTTCATTTAACTTTGTAAAGGTGGTATTTTTCTTTATGCAAAACTCTCAAAATAGATGATTTATTTACATCAATGACGGCGGCAAGTTGTCGAGTTGTCTTATGGCGGATTTTCCTCGATCTCTAGAATTACATCTAACTTTTTTTCATCAGTAAATTTAACATTTCTACCTGGTTTTTCAATATTTTTTACATGTCCAGTAAAACTAAACTTCTTTTTAATTTTGCTAACTGTAGACTGCGACGGGGTTTCGGGGGTAGTGATGCGTCTCAAACAGCCTCTCCTACTCAAATGTTAACCTCACCTTCACGTTGGTGAACCCTGTTATCACAAACGAGGCTCTGACGACCGAGTATCAGCGGTATAACTGTAACACCCGAATTAAGAACATGTAATTCCATTAAGAATGAGTGGTGCCGACCCATCTTTTCAGAGAGGTGTTGGCTGAACTGAGTAGGCCGCTAACCTCGGTTACAATGGTGGACACGATACATTCTTATACCCCACCAACCCGTCTGGCCAGCGTGGCGGGTTATGGCCAAAACCAAACATGTCGATTGCAACAGAAACACGGAAGGTACCCCAGGTGGGTAGGAATTCTATTCCACAGTCCCACACCGTAACAATGGTCTGCTCCGAGGATTCTGGGGGTGAGGGGAAAGTCGACATTGAAAAAGAAGAAGAACAAACAACTGCATATAGCAACATACAACATCGGCTCCATGGCAAAAGACAAAAAACTACGAACTAGAAGAGGAAATGGGAGAACTTGAATTGGGACATAATGGGACCACTAAATGGTGGTCATTTTGAACATTTAATTTAATTGTACAATACATGAAAAATTCATTCTAAATATTATGTGACATTATTATCGTCATTCAACCTAAAGTTTTGTGATAGAGAAATTATCAAAATTTTACATCTTAAAAATCACTTTTCTCAGTTATGATTGCACCAAACTTAAAAAACTTTATATTGCTGAACAGAGAACTAAAATCCCTTTCCTACAAAGTGTCACACGACCCCCTTTGTTATTTAAAATTTTCGAGGCGGTGCTTATATTTCAAAGGGGGTGCTGTAGGGATAATATTTTTATACTGTAAATTGCCAATTTAAGAATAAAAATCGACCTGTTTCAGGTTTTTTTCACATAGTACATAATAACGCTAAAAATGAATTTATTCCATACATATGGACCGCATGGTATATTATAATAGACACACTTTTCCATCGGCATCATAAACACTTGTAGTCGTGGCTCCGCAATGGCTGTCCTGAGACGCAAGTGAGAAAAGGTTGACACGTTCAAATAATAATGGCATTATTCATTTTTTATATAAATTTATGCAACATACAAAGTAACAATAGACCTCTAAAGTCGAATGGAAGGATGGTAAAGCGCCCACTCATATTGAACCTAACCTAATCTAAGTTTCTATTTATTTGATTGAATCCTCTTTTGTTTCTTTTTTTATGGTTGTGAATATAGAAAATCTATTTTTTCAATATCTATATTATATTCAACAATATATCTGATATATTTACTTCTAATAAATAAAACATTCTACTTAATAAGATATATTCTACAACTTTTTACAATTTTCTATAAATTTTTAACGATATAAGTGGTCAGCATGAATATTACTAGCTATTTCTGACTCCCACTTATCACCATTGTTTAACAACTTTTCTTTATTGTATAGAAGTTCTTCATGAGTCTCAGTAGAGAACTCAAAGTTGGGACCTTCAACTATAGCATCAACTGGACACGCCTCTTGGCAAAAACCACAGTATATGCACTTTGTCATGTCAATATCATACCTAGTGGTTCTTCTAGAGCCATCTGCACGTTCTTCTGCTTCAATTGTGATTGCCTTAAACAAAAATAAGTCGTCAAGATACATATATTATTATCGGGTTTTATGTGCTGTGTTGCTGAATTTTATATTCTTGCTGTTCTGCAACTGCCTATTGTTCCCTTAATCACCTCCTCGAGTGTCTGAACTGTATCTAGCGTTCTTGTGCATGCTAGGATCTGTCAATTGGCTCGAATCGGTACTGAAACATTTGCTGTGTCTGGAGAGACACTTACTCCTCTCTCACAAATCTTTTGACAGTGTCTGCTGCAGTTATAGACAAAACTTCAGGAATCAGCAATTACAGGACACAGCATATAAACTTCGATAATAATGTTCCTTAATAAAATACCGGCCGTAAAACCCTACTTTCCTTGATAAAAAATAACGGAATATGTATAAGAATTTACACTTATTTTATCAGTCTGAATGTTTTAAAATCAGTATGAATGAAGAACAAACAAAATATTTTAAAATTCATGGTAATTATAATCTGATGTTATCTTACTTGGGCAGGGCAAATGGCTTCACATAACTTGCAGGCGATGCAACGTTCTTCACCAGAAGGGTACCTTCTCAATGCATGCTCACCTCTGAATCTAGGACTGAGTGGTCCCTTTTCAAAGGGATAATTTATAGTTGCTGGTTCCTTAAAAATGTGAGCCAAAGTAACACCAAATCCTCTGAATAATTCAGTAAAGAACATTGTTTGAGCAGCACGATCTAAAATATGTTAAAATGTATTGCAATCAAATTAGGTAAAATTGGTTACATGGGTAATTTTATTTTTATCAGAGATTTCATTAAAAATTCGAACCTAAAAACACATTGTAAACTATGCCAGCATCAGTTTAAACAAAAACACTTTTTTAAGTAGATGAAAGAAATTTTTACAGAAAACTGAAAAAAAAAACTTTACACTTTACACCCTTTACAACATTGCAGTTTTTATAAACTAATTTATAAGATATAAATTGAAAAAAGTAGAATTAAATACAAAAAAATTTCTATCAACATAAAAAGGCACCATATATTCTTATACATTTACATAAATAGTTGAAAATATTTACATTTATAGGTAAAACAATTATAATATTAATCTTATTCGTCATCAATTACATCTTCATCGTGATCTATGTCTTCCTCATCTTCAATTATTGGTGGACTATTATTGCACCCTTCACCTGAGCACCCAGAACAAGTAGAGTTACAGTATAAACCAACTTTTTCTGCACCCACATAAAACACCGCATCCTTTTTTGCATTGGCAAAAAATAATTTTCAAAAGTTCATCGAGTGCAGGTTGTTTGTTCATGCGGACGGGTAATAACAAACCATCTTTGGAATACCATCCCCAATCTGTTGCTCTGATATTTTCATTGCCAAGCCATAGGCATATGAGCAGATGTTTTATTCTGTTGTATGGGATTTCAAAATTAGAACGCTTAAATTTCGAATGTATAACGCGCCAGTAGCTAATATACCGGTTTTGTAGATTATTATGCTCCAAAATGTTTTTTTTTAACGTATTTCCTTTAATTTTTAACGATAGAGTGTTTCTTCAAAAACGATTTGTTGAGGTTTTTTAAGAGCTACAAGGATCTGTGAATTAAATCTTTTTGGAACCCTTGGTTTTTAAATGGGGTGAGTTTAAAGGGCTCGAAAAAGATGGTGCTTGATCGTAAATCGATGCTTTAAACGGCTATATCTCGCCAAATATTCATTGTACAACAAATCTAAATAAAGGATAATTTTGGTCATTAAAAAAGCTACAATTTGGTAATTTTTATTTTTTTCATATATTGAGTATTTTCGGGCATATTTAAAAAAAGAAGGGTAAAAAATATGAAATTGTAAATCGTTTCTCGCTTTAAGCTGTACTTTCTCTAACACAAAGCATTTTAAATGGGTCAAACTTCTTGGACGTATTAATAATACATGTACAAAGGGATTGCAGAAGGGT
Source organism: Diabrotica balteata (assembly GCA_918026665.1). Lineage (NCBI taxonomy): Eukaryota > Metazoa > Arthropoda > Insecta > Coleoptera > Chrysomelidae > Diabrotica > Diabrotica balteata. Next base: position 94,413,369 of record OU898279.1, on the reverse strand, counting down.
GAAGATCGATTTTAATTATGGGGTGGTCATCGGTTTTTTCGTAAAAAATTAGGTATTGACCTTATTTTCATCATAACTCACTCAATTTTTGAGCTAGAGTCTTTTTTATATGTCTATTTATACTCTTTAAAAAAGGTTTTGTGAGTTTTCCTCCAAAAATGCATCATTTTCCCGATATTTGACTTTGAATCTTTCAAATTTGGCATTTGAAGAAAACCGCTGAAAATTGATAGGCCGTATTTTGGTTCCTATTATATCGCAAAAACATTTTAAAAAATGAATTGTATTTGTCTTTTTAAAAGCTACAAATTTGTTCTCTACAATTTTTTTGATAAAATGCACCATTTTCGAGTTATTCGCGAAAAATCGATTAAAAACGTGGATTTTTTCATCTAGAAGTTGTTACTTTCAATTGCGAATAACTTGAAAAATATCATTTTATAAAAAAAATGTATAGCACATTTTTTGTTTAGAATCACTTTTTTAATCGAAACCTGTAGTTAAAACGTAAAAAAAATTTTCAACCCAGAGATGGGGTGGCAACCACCCCCTAGGCTTTGGCGCACTTTGGTTCGATATAGATTTAGATCCTTAGGCTATTACCTACCTTCTGTTAAATTTCAAGTCAATCCACGAGGCACGAAAAAATTGCGAGGTGAAATACTTCATTTCCTGGACTATAACTGGTTTGACAGCATAAATCGTAGATTTATGTGTAGCTTTCAATTTTTATGAGTTCAGAATCCAGCAGCCCGCTGAAGTATGGGATTTTTATAACATAATATTTGACATCTTTTATTGGCCAACCATCTACAGCAGAATTGAGCGAAATACATTATATTTCTATGTTCCGAATTTATTTCGTTCAATCTGTATATACACATATGATATACAGGTAAACATCCATTTACAAACATATTATCTTGAAAACTTTTGGACACAAAGAATAGGTAACATTCTTTTAGGAATTTACATCGAAATCTAATTTTTAAATACAGGATGTTCACAACTGCTTTTTGTATTTCTTTCAGCATTTTTTTAAGCTTTAAACCATAGTAAGTTAGTAAGTCAATAAATTTAAATGAAAGACCATGTATAAGTTAATAATCTTTGAGATTATTGCAGTTTATATTAAAGATAAGACATTTATTGTTTTATTCAAGCAGGCTGTGTATGACTGTCATAATTGTTATTATTTGTAGTTAGTGACGCTTTCAAAAATGCATAAATTTATTTTTAATACATGGAGAATGTTACATTTATTTATATTCAACACAAAGTTGTAGGTAAACCATTATTGTTTCCTTAGTTACAATACAGTAAAGTTTATTTATTTTGGAAACCATACAATTACATCCGCCACGCCGAATTGTTAAGTGCATGTTATGAATTATATCAAATAATTCATTTGTAGCATAATATAATAGTTTAGACTGAACGGTTTCGTCAACTGACATAATCAGTCGCTCTTTACCACTTATTGTAATTACATCATATTTACAAAGCATTCTATAGTACTTTGTTGTTTTTTTAGCACCCAATGTTCTTAAACATATTTCGCTTCTTTAATTGCACTTATTTGGGTATTGTATTCATTACATTTTAAAAATGACTTAATGTCTTCACATTTTGACCTGACTAATAAGTTTATAAAATTATTAAAACAAGTGCGTGCATTGTTGATATCCATGATAACACTTTTTACATAAATTTTCTACTAAACCAAATTTAACTTAAAGATGCAGTAGCAGTAAACAAACCAAGACACATTATCAACATTATGAATATTACGAGGAGCAATCCCAAATCATGATTTACAATGTATAAACATACATAATATCCACCTCATAAACTATATAAATACCATATCATTTAATAGTCCTTGTACGCGGAAGAATTGCTATAACTTAGTTGGACCACTGATGTTCTAGTGATAATATTTTAGCCAGTGCGTGCGTCAGGGAATTATAGTGCTTGAATTTATTCATTTATAGTTGTTATAATAAATTTTATCATTTATATTTTATGATCAGAAGAATAACAAAGATAAAATCAAATTAATAAATGTTACAATAAGGTTTTCCAACAACATAATAATGTGAATTCGTTATTGTAATGCATGAATTAATAAAATTAAATATGTAACAATTGTTTTAGAATTAAATGTAATATCTAATGGAGGTTTCCCACCAAACGGACAAAATAAAAACAAAACACAAACTCGTGTCCAATAAAACAAAATAGCGACTTTTCACAAACATTTTAAGGACTGGCTTGTTTTGAAACAGTTCGTTTTGTTTTTCGAGTCCCGAGTTTTTGAAACTCTAGTCTGTTTAGTGGAAACGGTCAGTTGTGTATTAATGGACTACCTCACCTCTAAAGTCACAATGGGCGGGGCTTCGAAAACCTTTCTAAACATTTCTACACTAAATACAAGATAGAACTGCAGTAAGTATAAATAAACCGTCAACAGTATGAATGTTACGAGGGGCACTCTCAAATCATGATTTTAACAATGTATAAACCTATATTTTCCTGTATTATGAAATACATATGAAAATATGAAGTAGACATCGTAGCAAGTTGCGGTAGACCGTATGATTTATAGTCATTATATTTATAGTGACTATTGACTCAAGCAAGGCCTCTGGTTGAGTTCAAAATAAACAACTGATTGAATCCTAACATGCAACATAGAAAATGAAAGGGGAGGGAATAACGATTATATTAAGATAGACAACACAAACAAGATGACTATCATATGTATGAAAATAGTATCATATGTTTTAAGGTAATGATATGTAACGATAAATGTCTTGCATTTACTATAGTAGTTAATTTCCAGTTCAAGAGTAAATTAAATATCGCTTTATTTTTATGTAAAGGAAAGAGGTTGATCATTTGTCACATTGGTAGTGAGGACGGGTTTGTTCCTGATGCCTTACAGGCTTTCGAGTCAAAAAAATCTGGCGACTATCATGAAGAGATGATTGGCGAGTCATTTGAAAAGTGATTCTTTTCGATATTAAAAAAATTAGTCAAGAATTTAGTTATTGTTTTAGACAATGCACCGTACCACTCAAGAAGAGTAGAAAAAATACAGACAACCGCGTCGAAGACAGCGGACATTCAAAATTGGCTACGATCAAAAAATATAAATTTGTAGATGAAATTTTGTATAAATAAAGTATATTGTAGATGAATAAAGTATATTGTAGATGAAGTCGGTCAGATAGCTCAGCGGGCTGTGCGGCTGCCTCTCATTCGCTTCACTGTCGAATGATTTAGTGGATGTGGGATCGAGCCAAGCTCGGTGTACAGAAAACAAAAGTCTAACGCAGCAGTTTAAAATTCTAGATGAATCTGCGGCTTAGACTAGGATATGCTGGGATCTGATCGGCCTATGGTGGAGCAGTACGGCAAGAGATAAGGGCTTGCGGCTTGGTGATACTCCTCCATAGATCCCTACCGGACAGGCGTAACGCCTAAAAAACCGGATATATTATATATATATATATATATATATATATATATATATATATTATATATTTATATATATATATATATATATATATATATATATATATATATATATATTGTAGATGAAATGGCTAAAGAAAAAAATCAAATAGTATTGAGGCTTCCGCCACACCACTGCGAGCTTAATCCAATTGAGTTAATTTGGGCGGATTTAAAAAATTATATTGCAGAGAAGAATACCACGTTTAAATTTTCAGATATGAAAAATCTTTTTCATGAAGGAATTACGAGTATTACATCTGCCAAATGGCAAAAATGTATACAGCATGTTCAGCAGAAAGTTGAACAAAAGATGTGGGATCTTCACAATATCATTGAGACTCAAGTTGAACCACTGATAATTAACATAGTTAATGAGAGCAACACGTCAGACTCTGATTCTGAGTAAAATATTAATTTACACTGTGAGTTTTTTGTTTTATTTATTAGTCAGATATGTAGAATGTTTTTATTTTTGACGAATGATTTTCTCTGACATTTGCATAGCTTTTTGTTTGAAACTTCGTTTTCCTTAAAAAACGAATGGGGTGCGACTAAGAGCTCAGTTCATGACTGGCTTTTAAACTGAGCCCCGTTTAAACCAGAAGCTCTTAGATATTAATACTCATAATTTCAACGCAATTTATGAAGTTTTTACTTCTGGCGGCACTTCTCCAAGTGCAATACCTTTTTTTTTTAATACAAAATTTTCGTTTATGAAAACATTTTAAGTTAAGGTAAGTATATCTGTATTCAAATTTACGAAATTATGTAAAATGGGATTACAATTTCTGGTAACATTTGTAATCTGGATCACGTGAATTTTATTGTTTTTCAAATAAAAACTGAAAACATAACTATTAAACAGTTACTACTTTTGATGCGAACTAACACACAATTTACTTTATAAAATAAGTGTATTTGATATTTCGACTTCGATCATTTAAGTGTCAAAACAATGTTGCAATTACTGCTTTATTATTTTTCTCAAACCATAAGTTTCTTTTTATTTTACAGTAGAGAAGCTAATTTTGAATTTCCTTGAAAATAATACTGACATTGTATATTTTATCTTCTTGTTCATAGTAAACAAATCTTTAATTGTACATACTGTTTTATTAATTTGATAGGAAATAGGAAATATGAAAGCAAAACCACATGCCTATGGAATCTTACATAGCATAGCCTGGTTTTGTTTACTTTTACTGCACGTCGAATTTGAATGTACTGTAGTAATTTCAGCAAGAGAATAGAAATGAAGTAAACAATACACATTATCTAGTATTTAGTCAAAATTTCAAGATTAATTAACAATGGGCAATGTTAACATTGGCCAGACAATGATAGAAATGTTATCAAGAATTAAAAATGATCATCAATATCCAGTTTCTATGGACAATAACGTTAATATCCAGTCATTGTATACAAAAACTAATTTCACAGGTCAGTGTGGATATTGACCATTTAATAATGTTATTGGCCAGATTTCAGTTATTGTCCATAACATATGTATTTCATTTTTTTTGTATCATAGGTATTGCAATACTCAATGGCTAAATGACCTTAATTATTCAACTGGGGCAGAATTTATGCTGCTATCTTACAATTCATTTCCTTTCATTTGTGTGTTATTCTTCAGTGACATTTTTGACCAAGATTTTTTGTGTAACCTAAAAGTTGGTTTTATTTAACTTACTAAGGTTGAAACCAACTGAAAGTAACAATATATTTTTATTAGCGTACTTATTCCATTTCCTAGCTGGCCAGTATTTCCTCTCATTGGCTTACCAATATATTTTGAATTTTGACAACTTACCTGTGATAGCTCCAAACTCCATACTAGGTTCTTTGTCGTTTACATAGAAAAATCCATCCTTAGAACCACTAGAGCAACATCTTTGACCAACAATCTGGACACTTGGTCTTACAAATTTTGAGCCTAAAATAGTTTTCAAATTTGAGTATAATATTTAGGTTATGTTATGAACAGTCACCGTAGCCCCAAGGCATCATATCCAAAAACACAATGTAACCTAATATAACATCGAAGTTAATGAATTTTACCTGTCTTACCTAATGAAAATATTTTACGAACTCCTAAACTCATTTTGAAAATTTTTAGATAGGGATTTTGAATGAGTTATGTCACTCCTAAAATACACAACACAGCAATCACGCAATGTTCAAACATAGTTGCCACATTTTGAGGAATAAACAAGAAATATAAAATTTTAAATAGTTTTTTGAAACCAAAAAAATAAAAAAGTTTTTCTGTTTAAACGTTTAACCATATAATAGAAAAACAATGTTGTTTTTTGTACTGTTGTTTTAAATAGACCAAAAAAATTCTACATAAATATTTTCAATGCTAATGTTGAATAAGATAAATGTATAAACTTTAATTAATTACCAAACTCTTTAAGGAAAGGGTTTGAAATTAACGTTTAATCTGTGAGTAAGAAATGTTCTTATTTAGTGGTTGAATAATAAAGAAACACATCGGAAATTTCCTTAAGTTTCCTTAAGAAATTGCTAACATTATTTTCAAAGAGATAAATTATATACATTTCCGGTAATATATATTTTTTATCTATGATTATATAATAAAATCATAGTGTAAATTCTTAGGTATTTATCACAAAACATATAAAAATTATTTTCGTGCACTATCATCATAGTACAATAATTAATTGACTTTCTACACCAGATTGTGCTGTCCCGAAGTTTGAAGTTTAATGAAATGAAACATCTGCTTTGGCGGTTACTTGAAAGAGGTTATAATGTTAGAATGTTAGCTTTCTGTCTTTTTTAGATTTATTTACGATGTATGTGGATGATATAAAAAACGATTTTTATGAATATTTATCAGGAAAGGTATCTTGTTTTTAACTTTTAATTATTTCTGTTATATTTCCCAATTTATAATAATTTTATTTAGGCTTAAATTCTTGATATTATGAAGATACTAATATGGCTTGTTTTTTTATTTACAGCGAATATTTCTAATGGTTCATTATGATATCGATAGTATATGTGCATGTAAAATACTCCAGTCTCTTCTTAGGTACAAGCATATTTTATACTCTTTGGCTGTAATAAAAGGCAAACAAGACATCAAAACAGCATATAGGGAAAACTGCAATGATGTTAAATATTTTATTCTATTAAATTGTGGGGGAACTATAGATATTGTAGAAGAATTAGAAGCAGAAGAGGACGTTACTTTTTTTATTTTGGACAGTCATAGGCCTACAGATCTGTGTAATATCTATAGTAATGGGCAGGTCAGAATACTTTCAACTCCAGAAGAAGATATTGCTGTTCCAGATTTTCATGATGTTTTTAGAGAAGAGGTAATTTTTTAAAATAATATGTAATATACAGAATTCGTTTTTAATTGTAATGTAGATACAACTGAGAAACAACTTGGAAATATTGAAATAATAGTTGAGTAATAGTCTTTGTGCTGATGCTATAATTTAACTTTCAAGTTCTCTTCTGTTTTTATTAATTTGTCCCTCACTTGAACTAAAATTTTATTTGGGGGAAAGTATTTATCTTAAATTGCTAATGAGTTTTTTTTGTTTTAGCCACCAAAAGTTATGAAAAGTTGTTTACACTTTCAATTCTTTAACATTAGTTGAATGTCAGAATTAAACTTAAATTTGACATTCCAAAAATACATCAAATTTTTTTGTAATTTTAATTTTTTCAAAATTGGGTAGTTTACTAACAGTTACTAATGGACATGTTACTAACAGATTTCCTGATTCCTGATTTCCTTAAATGAATATTTTTGATTCTATAATTTTCTAATTACCTCCACAGATAAAATTCTTGCAAATTAAATTACAATAATGTTAGAGAATAGACATAAACAATAAATGTGTTACTGACCATTGATAAATAGTAGTTATTTTTCAACATTCTTGCCTAACTGATGATTTCTAACTTCAATGTATAACATCAATGATATTGAATTATTCTTGTATTATTGACATAATAATTTTAATATTTAATTTTGAAATTAAATTTTTTTTTAAATTCCTGTTTCATATCTACATTATTCCTTTTTTAAATAATCCCATATTTTAAATATTTTTAGTAATAATAAAAAATATTTACAATTTGTTTACATCTAATCCTAAAATCCTACATTATTCACTGAGATGTACAATATTCATAAGGATGTTTTCTTGCACTTATCTCATGTTTCAACTACAACAGTCACTGTGAAAACACTGGAACAATGTCACTGTGAAAATATTAGTTGCAATGTGTAGGATGTGTAGGATCATCTATTATATCTTCAATAGTAGTATATATGGTATATTTTTAAAAAGCGTAGAAGCATTAAATTAACTTTTTAAAACTGGGGCAATTTAATTTTCAACATTTAATTGTTGCCACTTCATTAAAGTGTTTCTTTTTTGTATGGTTTTAGTCTGATGATGAAGAAGATGATAGTGATGATGAATCACAAGCAGCAAAAAGAAGAAGGTTGGATGAAGAACAGTTAATAAAGAGAAGGGAAAAAAGGTTGTGGGAAGAAAACCGTGATAAATTAATTTTTGAATATTCTCAATTTACATACTATGCCAGGGCAGTAAGTTAATGTGATTTTTTTTATAACCAATTTTTGCTGCACTCATTTGTTAATTTGCTTAATTTTTTCAATATTATTTTCAAAAAAATTCATTATACAGGGTGAATTATCATTGTGTCCAATTCAGGTTTGCTGAACAATTTTGTAGGTTATCTGCTACTACAATAATTATGTGGCCATAAAAAAGCACCCAGTCTGTACTAGACATAGTCTATTTAGTTGCTTCCAAGCTATTTTCTTGTGGTATTTCTGTATTATCTGCTTTACTTAATGGGAATAAACCACATTTTTAATTGAAAATACATTGATAGATAGGTAGGTGGAAATATAATAATGTATTTTCAATTAAAATTTATGTTTATTCCCATCAAATATAGTATGTAATATACTGACATCATATCATATCCTTAAACGCTGAAAAAATACGATAATAATTGTATTTGTTGAGATTTTGATTTTTTTTATGAGTGCACCAACTGCTTTGTAAACCAAACAAAATAAGATTTTGTATGTTGTAATATATTGATTAAGAAATTAGTCTAGCAGTCATATGCATTTCTGTTTGTGAATAAAATAGAAATATATACAGTACAGTCGCGTTAATCCGAACCCAAGGTCGTCAGAACGACGCGGTAGTCCGAACGGGCTCGCGCGACTCCCAGATGTCTCCCCCACGATTGAATCGACATGAATCGTAAAATTAATGTAAACATGTTACTTTGACTATCGAACAATAGACCAAATTTCTCAAATTAATACAGCAAGGAACTAGCTACAGTTTCATTTCAAAACAGTTCGGCATTGGCAAATATACAATTACAGACATTAAGAAGAAAAAACAAAAGAGAAAAGTTTGTCAGCGAAACGGAAAGCGGTCCAGGGAAAAGGAAAACCATCAAACCCTTTGAAAATTCTGAAGGTAGAAAGTGCGTTGTTCATGTGGTTCCTACAACATCGGAGAGAGCATGTTCCAGTGAGTGGTGAAATGTGTGAAAAAGCCCGTCATTTCCATCGTGAAATGTCACCAAGCTTTTAGCGCATGTAAGGGTTGGTCGGACAGCTTCAAATGAAGTCATGGAATTAGACATCTCAAAATTACTGGTGAGAAACTTTCGAGTAATGCGGACGGCATCGAACCCTTCCGACCCGCATTTGAAGAATTTGTGATTAAAGACAATTTGACACCTGAACAAATTTACAATGCAGATGAAAGTGGGTTATTGCCTTTCCAGATCCTTAAGAGACTCACAAACTTCGTTTGCTTGTTATGAGGGCGGCTAACAAGCTTCATGCATTCAAATCTGTTGATCTCCCAGTATGGTATCAAGGGCAAAAAAGTGCATGGGTGACAAAAGATTTGTTCTTGGATTGGTTCAAAACTGAATTCGTCCCTGATGTTCGTACTCTGAACCTGTCTCAGTTTTGAACAGTTTTGACATTATGTCAATATTATGTTTTGACAAATAACTTTTGAGCAAGTTTTGCAGGATGCGTTTGCCTTTCGTCTTATTTTGGGAGGAGCTTCTAAATGCTTATGCATAAACGACGATGACAGTGCCTTGCTAAAGCTTTTCATGAAATTTTTGCGATTTATAGCCTTTTACCTTTGCTGGTAACATTGTAGCTGTAGATAATTAAGCATTTAAGTAGGCAATGTTTCTCATTCCGCACCAGCCATAAGCTATATGCTAATCTTTCTTTTACAGGACATCAGAGAACACATTTGGTCTAGTGAGTCGACTCCGTCTTTTGTCTGATTATAATACATAATCATTTCCAGTTCGCCAGTAATTTCATTCATGGTAGCATCCTCATCACAATCATCCCAGCACCGACAAAATTTACAATTTCTAATTTAACTTAACTGTCACCGTGCTTCGGAGGGCACGTAAAGCCGTCGGTCCCGGTTACGAAAGTAGTCGTTAAGTCATGTTAGGGGCGCTTGCTCGACCTGGAAACCCTAACACTAGACCTTGGCCAGAAGGTTACACTAACTTTTACTTTCCTATCACAGTTATCCTCAGTAAACTATCTTGTATGTGTACCAGGTATAACCCTCCATTCTGGTTGGAGTGTTCCTTCTGTCTCATCTCCCGCATGGGCAAATGTCCACTTGTAAAGGTACTTTATTCAGTTTCACTGATTTTATTTATGATGTTACTATATCCTGATCTAACCGTTATTTTGCTCAGGTTTTCTCACTTTATAATTTCCCTTATAACTATATAAGAGAGGGATACCCAATAGGCCCTCTATAGCTGCCGTTGGTGTGCCTCCCATAGCCTTTTTGCACCTTGCTTCGTTTGAGGATGACACTTTTTTGCTGCACCTTTGACCATCATACCACCGATGCATAATATGATAATTGTTGATTTTACCACCATTATATAAATCCAATATAACATGTCTGCCTTTAAACTGCACATTTTCCCATGATTACGTCTGGCTTCCATTAACGTCGTTACCACTCTCTTGGTTATTACTTCTATCTGCTGATTCCAAGAAAGTCTCTAGTCTAATATTACTCCCAGATACTTTACTTCACTCACCAGATTTTGATGTGCACTGTTTAGGTATAGGGAATCCGATGTCTCTAAATTCCTCCTGGTAAGTTTCATGATTAGGGACTTTTGAGGGCTTATGTTAAGTCCTACATTTTCAAGTAAATTCTGTAACTGCACTATATCTCTGATCGTCAAATTAAGTTTGCTGTGGGCTAAGATGACCAGATTATCCTCTAGCCCAGAACATGATGCCTGTTGTTACTGAGACCAGCTATCAAACTATCCAGATTTCACAAGATAGGAGATAAGACTCTGCAGACAGCATCTGGCTACTTGTACTAACAATGTATACCCCATTAATGTCACGTATATCACACGGCTCCTCAACATGCCGTGTATCCATTTGTAGCTTGTTTCATATATTCTTTTTAGACGAAACGCACTTGTGATTTCTTTGTAGGTTTCGTTGTTGAATGTTTCGTCTATATCGATAAATGAACCTCACATTACCTATTGTTTTCTTATAGTCTCTTCACCATTGTAAATGTATTCACCTGACTTCTTTTGGAGTGGTGGAATACTTATATAAGGGTCGTTTCAGAGAATTTTATGAAGCCTTCACATTTCTGCAGCCTATTCTATGTATGCAATGCCTTCTCAACTATTTCCTTTTTGCCCTTCCCATTTCCTAATTATATTCAGTCAGCTTTGCGATAATCTTTACACTCACCTGATTTTTTGGCCAAATTAATTTTTGTCTGACTTCTGTCCTTTGATTGTATACTTATCGTTAGGACGTAGAAATGGCATTCATAACGTGACAAGGAAGTAGTGTATACCCAAATATTTTAAAAAATTTGTACTAACTACATCTTTTATCTAAGAATATTAACCAATAGAATTGTACCTCTAATTATAAATTTATTGAATTGTATTGTTAACTGGCTCTGTATGTTTTAAAATTTATAAATATATATATTGCACTTAATTATCAATCAATATTATGGTATTCTTTTCTTTTTTTTAGAGTGCAATACGAATTTTTGAACTTGCCTGGAAACTGAATAAAGATGACAAAGACCTACTCTGGCTGGCCATAGTAGCATTAACAGAACAAATGCTTTTAGGCAAAATAGAAAGCACCCAATATACACTAGAAATCGGTCCTTTGCAGGCACATGCGGTACGCTTACAGAACAAAACTAATGACACAGACGTTATGACATCACTTAAAATTACTTTTGAGAATGATTTGAAATTAACCCTCTACAGACATTGGTCAGTAAAAAGCAGTTTGAAGTATTCCATGTTTCCAGCGGTTAAAATGAAGCTATGGTCACTGAAGGGAGATAAAAAATTGCATGAATTGTTGGCAGACATGGGGTGAGTTATCAGGAGTATATTATTTTAATATTTATAGTATATATGAGTCATCTAGTTTTGTAATCCTGCCCTCTACAAGTTTATACTGAATATCCGATGCAAAACCCTCCAAATCTAATCTTAATTTGCATTTGAAATATTGGGTTGGTTTCAAACTCAAGCAAATCCAAACACTGTTAAAATCAAATGCCAGCAAATCTGACGCAACTAATCACAGTCAGGTAAGAAAGTGATGTCATTGCATGGCTGCTACAAAGATAGCGCAAAATGTTTGTCAGTGTTAAAACCGTTAAAACGTTTGGTTGTAATAGAAGTTTGCCTTGAAAGATTTGTGTTGTTTGAATAAAATCAAAATAGTTTTATAGTGTTGTTAAAACGTTTTAAAATCAAAATAGTTATAGAAAATTTCATGGGACAGGGCCCAAAACTAGTAACTCCTGATATGGGTCAAAAACGTGTTTCACGGCCAGCTTCTTGGAAAAGAACGGCAAAAAAATAAAATGTAAACAAACCACTCTTATTTCTAACAAAAAAAAAATGCTAAAAAGTAAAATTTTTTAGATACAAAGCACATGATTTGCCATCGTATCCATCTTGTAGAAATGACACCCAATTATATAGATGTTCAACTCTTATAATGCGAGATGTTCATCAGTTTCATCAAAATTTTTATTCACATGTAGATAAAATATGACAAGATAACTATATAATAAAATTTTGCGATACAAAAAATATAAAACGGCCAGGACAAACAGGAAATACAAAAAAAATGTTTTAACTAAATGTTTTTACCATTTCTAAGTCTAACAAAAAAATACCTGTTTGTCAACAAACCTTTCTGAATATTCTAAAAATAAAAAAAGACAGTACTCCGTTAGTTAAGGAGATATCATGATGAACAACAAATTACTTGTGAAAACAGGGGCGGTGACGGTAATTTTTTAAAGTTTGCTGAAAAACGATCTTGTGTAATGAAGTTTATTGAAAAAAGCTATTGAAGATCATTACTGCAGAGGCAAAAGTAATCGAACTTATTTATCATGTGATTTAAATATTTCTAAAATTTTTCGTCTATATTGCCAAGAAGTAGCGCGTGATTTATGCGTTGCGGTAAAAAAAAGTTACTTTCGGCATATTTTCAATACCTGCTACAATATTGGCTTCGGTTCCCCAAGAACTGATGTTTGTTCTATATGACTTCAGCTAACAGAAAAGATAAAGGTTGAAAAAAAATGCATACATACGTTACGAGCAAAAAATTTTTTTTAGTTTACTCCAAGAAGAAAAGCAAGGCCTTAAAACCATATCCTTTGACTGTCAAAAGAATCAGGATATGTCGAAGATTCCTGATCAATATGTTTATTACAGCCGGTAGTTATACACGTACAACTTTGCTGCTGTAGCACGTTCATCCCATTCGCCGGAAAATGTGTTTTTGTATACATGGACAGAAGATCAACATTCAAAAGGACCAAATGAAATAGCAAGTGCCGTTTATCACAAGCTTTGCCATACGAACTTCGATGACGATATACGCACTGTACGACTTGTTGCATATGGGTGCGGAGAACAAAATAAAAGTTACATCATGGTAACTATGTGCACTAAATGGCTTAGTGTAGATCACCTTCATTTATAAAACACTTGGGGATTATATTCCCTGTGGCTGGACACCATTCTTTCTCCAGAAGATTTCATTGCAATTTTTAAAGACCATAGAACTCCCCATATCTTGGGACAAGGTGTGACGGTGTACGACTGGAAAAAGGATTGCCAAACTGCACTTAAACCTCCTGCATAGTGGCACTTTCGATTTAATATGAGCAAAAGATTTCTATTAAGAGGTTACATCAGCGCGTCATCAATACTAATTCGAGACATGGTGGCCGCACCGTCTTTCAAATGTTCTGCGAATCTTTGGCAACAGTGCGTCGGCAGTACGTGACATTATCAAAGACGAAGGCACAATATTGTGATAATTAGAGTTCGGATCGGATTTAAAATCATAAAGAAACGCACAAAAACCTTAACGATTTTATGAAAATATTTTATTATTTATTTATTATATAAAAAATCATAAACATAAGCATATAAATTTTAACAAACCTTTTTACGAAAATTAGTATAAAACATCTTAGTTAAAGAATTAGTAAGTACCTATCATAAATTTAATAATAATATACAGTGTGTTTCAACGAAAATTTGGCCGTCCCAGAAACTCAGAAACCAAGAGTTTGTCAAAATTAAATAATTTACGAAATAACTGAAAATAGTTTTTGCTAATTTATTGGTTGAACATAAGTAATAACAAAAAACATTTTCAAACAAATTTCATCAAATTAACCAATTTAATGTTCGAAATTCTCCTTCACCTGTTCACCTCCTGTGACCTCCATATAATAATACAGTATATTTTCAAAGCCCCTTTGTACATTTGCAAATACCTCCGATCTGAATAATCGGCATTCTGTCACAATCCTTTGTCGGAACTCGGTAAGATCTACAGACGGAGTGGCATATATTTTTGATATTAGGTGAAAGGCAAAAGATCCGGTTATCTGGCCGACTACTCCATTGGACCCCTTCTGCCAATCCAAAGCCCTGGAAAACGTTGTTGATTTAAAAATTGTCTTACGCGTATATCATAATGTGGGGATGCCTTGTCCTGTTAGGAAGTCATTTTATCGTTTACAAGATTATCATCAGGTTCCAATGTGTCAGTGAGCAGCAAATCAATAACGTCTTCTAACAAATTTAAATAAGTTGTTCCGTTGGGATTGCCTTAAAAAACTAATAGTCCAATAACGTGATTCCCTAAAATTCCAACCCATACATTTAGTTTCCGAGGTGTTTGTGTATGTGTCTCAATGAATAAATGAGGATTACTGATATTCAAATAACGACAATTATGTCTATTGTCTTCACCATTTAACATAAAAGTACACTCGTCGGAAAAACACGTACAATCGATGTTGGTTGTTTCTATTATTTCACTAAATTCTTCACAAATTTGACGTCGATGATCAGGATCATCTTCGTTTAATTGATGAAGTAATCGTATTTTATAAGGATAAAATTTATAGTATTTTATAATTCGATAAACACTAGATGCTCATAGACCAGATGCACGAGGTAGTTGTCTGATAGACTGTCGATTATCCATTTGTCAATGACCCAATACCGCCACTTCAACTGCTGCAGTTGAAATGCATTAATTCTGTATTAATTAATATTGTATACATCTAAACAAATAAAGTACCTGTAAAGGAAATACTACCCTGAAAATTGCTCGCTCGATCCGAGCTCTACTTATAAGTTTTAACGTATATATCAAACAGATTAGCCGTAAGAAATGAAGTACAGATTGATTCATAGCATCAATTCTGACGTATAGCAAATAAAAAATATAAGTTCGGAAATATTGTCGCCAATGAATATCTATCTACCTGAAAAATTGGCATTTTTACTTTAGTGACGATTTCTGTAACCTAATACAGATTTATTACCAATTTCATTTTCATGGGAAACAACTTTTCACACCTTTTATTTATGACAACAGTAGATTGCTTATACTTACACTTACATTATTAAAATTTGTGGTGGTTCTAATTTCGATTTTCGAATCGTTTTAGCACGGTTCTTACTGGACCTTTTCTTGGAAGGCGTGACTTTAATTTTCGCTTGTGAAATTTTTCCCATTTTCCAAAATACTTATATTTCTAGAATAAAAAATCCCCCTAAGACTATATACTCGCATTAGAATTTGAAATATTTTTACGTAAAATAGACTTTTAAAACCCACAATTAATAATAATATATTTTTTTCAAATAGTCCGACAACTCAGTTCTATTACCCAAATATAATAAATTAATTTTAAACAAACACTACTTCACTATGAATCAAAACTCGAATTTAAATATCTTGAAAACAATACACTACTGCATGAACAGATATCGATACAGATAACTGAGCAGAATCGTGCTATCACTTAGACATAAAACAGACGTAGAAGTGCAAATGCGATAGCGGTGACTATTTCTCTATGTTGCCAACTCACTCAGTTAAGTTCGATTTCTTGTTATAGTTAATTGATTTTGGTTGATTTTAGTAATTCCAATGTGACACAAAATCTAGGCTTGGGATAAAAAAGTTTATTTGAAGAAAGTGTATTTTTTTCTTTTTCTTAATGGCGGTAAAAACTCGTTTTTGTAATATTTTATTTAGTTATAGAGTAATTTTCACTTACTAACATATTTCTTAAATTGGGCTTCGTACCGCCATTCTTTACCATATCACTTATATGTGTGCCAAATATCTCGTCAAAATATTTAAAATTAAAGCTGCAATCTTGGAACGCGTTTTCCGTCTTGATGACGCGCTGATGTAGCCTCTTAAGACGTGGAAAAAGCAAAGTTGTAACTATTAGAGGGAAATAGTCTTCTAAATGTGATCTAGGGGAATATAAGTATGTATTTCCAAAAGGAAAATTTGTTAAAAGTATGTTCCAATCTACAATTACAGGTGGTGTACGTCCTAAAAAAGAAAAGCTTGAGGACGTAAAGAGCTTATTGGAAAAACATTGGGGGCAAAATTGGCAACAATTTGAAACTCTAAAATACTTAGATATTTTTAAAAAATATGATATAAATGTTTTTGTCACAATACAACCAATTATAGGATAAAACAACAATGTTTGTTTTTGTGTTTCACTGGATATAATTCAAACTCTGGCAATTCCATACACGTTAGTTTCAAAACCCGACAAATCCGTAAGTAAAAATGTTTGTTTTTGTGTTTCACTGGATATAATTCAAACTCTGGCAATTCCATACACATTAGTTTCAAAACCCGACAAATCCGTAAGTAAAAATCAAAAATCGACAAGTCTATTTTGTTTTTTAAATTGCATTTAAAAATGCGTATTTCCATAATAATTACAAATTGTTTTTAATTCAGAAACATATCTTTTAACTAATAAAAAAATGAAAATGCCCTTAAGCTTAACTTCTATACCAAAACAGTTTTTTTTTAATTTCCCAACATTTGACCTCACTGGATTTGTCGGGTTTTGAAACTAGACGAGTCATATGATATTCAGAATTAGTAACGTGGATCCATAGACCTAAACGATCGGAGTAGATTCAAAAACAATTAAAATAAGCAAAGGGAAATAAATAGGATGCATACTCAGAAAGATTACTAGAATTATTATGAGATAATTCATATATTTTAATATGCCAAGAAAAAGAAGAGTGGACATACCACAAAATACATAAAAAGAAAGGAGTTTATATAAAGGATTTAGAAAGAGAAAATAAAATTAGGAAATTGTTACGGCTTTTAGCAAAAAGCAGATATCGGCAATTAAAGTTAATAAAGTAGCAAACAAATGATATTTTTCAAAAAAATATTTATTTTCAAAATAATTTTTTTAAGTGCCTTTTCGAATAAAATAAATGACACTGATTACGAATCTGCAATAATTATTGTGATCCGCCTTTTAAGCTCCGAAATATCAGATGAAAGGTTGATCACTTTGTATCAAAAATTGCATAAATATAGCCGCGTGAACTATCATGTTCGTATTTGTTTATTTAAAATTATAAAGCTTGTCGTTCATTATTGTTTAGTGTAATCATCGTTGTTGAGATATCGGCTGAAAGTTTGATCGTTTTGTATTAAACATTGTGTAAATTGCGTTTACCGATATCTCCTCGTCTTGTTGTGCCATACACTTAGAAGCGCGTAGTTTCAGTTGCTGCCTTATCAACTTTGTAGGTAAGGTTATTCTTTTTGGCTAGTCGGAAAACGTATGTTTCTAAGCCAGGAATGCAATTTCCTACCCTGACCTCTTCTACTCTCAATCTTGCCCGTAAGTAAGTTTTTAAGAGGAAGTACCTTGATCCACGCAAGACATATCCCAAATAAGAAACCTTGCGATGTTTCACCACGCTCAATAGTACTCAGCCTACTCCAGCCCGTCGCAACACCTCCTCGCAAAATCCACATTTTTCATGCTTAAATTCGATTTATTGATTTTACTTTTATGGACCATGTTTCTGCACCAATATAATAATATTGGCGAATCATAAAACTTAACCACAAGAAGTCTAAGATTTCATGAAACTTCTGACTAATTGAGATATTTCTTGAATTCGACAAAAGCTGCCTTAGCCATACCTACTATTATTTTAATTCCTATTCTCACTCCCACTTACGTAATAGATTGGATTCAAGTATAGACATATAATACAAGATAGACTGATCGTTGCAATAGCAATCATTTCCCTCAGTGCGACAGAGAAAACTGACGCAAAGCAGCTGCATCTCTTTCTAATGGGTCGGATTTATGGACCACGTGACCTTGGTCACTTAGGTCACGTGGTCAATAAATCTGGCAAATTAGAAAGAGATGCCTGGATTGCTTTGTGTTAGTTTTCTCTGTCGCACTGGTGGAATATGACTGTATTGCAGCAATCAGTCTATTTGTGTTATATGTCTATGGATCCAAGATACTTAAATGTTTTAACTCTTTCAAATTCTTGCGGAATCAGTTGATGCTAAGTCACCCATTCTTGTATCTGTTATGATCAAGGTGATAAGAATAAACTAATTCTAACTAACCAAATTAAAACTAGAAGCTAAAAACTACCAACTTTAATGAATAAAAGGAAGCCATTCAAAAAACTAACATAACCGTATGTTTATACATTGACTTCGATTTTGACATTACGTAATTAGAATAAGATGTACAGATAAAAAAAAATAATAAAGAACATAAAAGAAAAGTAAAAATAAAGAACTTCGTGGCAATTTTGATCGATTCAACACACTAGAGAAAATAAAATATATTGCTTTTATATGCTCTTTTTAAGTGTTGTAAAAAATAATTTTTGTTGCATATTTTTTTAGGTTTCCTCTTATTCAAAGTCAGCAAGCATTCAAAAGTATGGACTTACAACTAAGGAAAGAGTTTCATGAATCACTAGAAAAACTTTCAGAAAAGTATGGCTTGCAGGATATAGTTTATGCATCATTTGTACTTCAGTATGGATACAGAAATAGATACTGCGCGGCTGATATAGTGTTTGCCTTATTAGCTATACTAGAATCATCAGTAAGTGTTTAATAAATACATAGAACATTTGAACCGTCAAATTTCCAGAGGCGAGTAATATTTATTATAAACATATTATAAACATACTATTTTACAAATATTGAAACATGATTGATTACGTGTTGATCAAGCATGGTCTAGGATATAATAGAAAACTGCCGGTATTGCTTCGTTCGTTAACCATGATATAATAAGATTTTTATGAGACGAGTCATCAGCCGACGTTAAATGCTGGACAGTATTAAAAAACAAAAAAAAATATAAACCAAAATTTTATAGAGAGTAATACCAAGAAAAAGAAAGACTTACAATATGTTTAATAGTTACTTGGCCAACCGGTTTCGAGCATCAAAATTGGCTGCTCATAACGGAGCTATGTTAGCGGAGACCTTGTCAGGTCTCCGCTAACGTTACTTAACAGATAACTGTACAAGATATGTGATCAGTTGTGAGCATATTATACACTTAACTAGGGCAAGAAAGTGTCTATTGGGAAAACATTTTCCTCCTCACATCCATAATAGCGCTACAGGCCTTGTTGGTCCTTAGCTTCTAAAAACTTGATTATTTCCCTCCATTTTTTCGGCTCCTTACTGTCTCTCTCCAATTTCTCACGCCTATTTCTGACAATACTTACTTTACTGCTTCCAACCATTTCTTCTTTGGGCGTCCTGTTCTTTTTTCCCATTCCCCCTCTCCTTCAGTATTGTTTTAACATTTCGATTCTCTGGCATTCGGATAATGTGACCAAGCCATCCAACTCTTTGGGCTCGAATTTTTGCCGTAATTGCCGGTTTCGATACGTTCTCATTATTTCTTTATTTGTTTGTCTTCCCCAAATATTCTCTGCCATCTTTCTTCCTTGGAAGATTTTTTTGAGCACCTTTCTTTCCCAGATCTCTACTTTCTTTTCTTCCTGCTGGTTCACAATGCACATTTAACTGACATACATCACTGTGGGTCTGATAACTGTCTCGTAGACTCGCAGTTCAGCTGTTGTTGATACATTTTTTTTTTTTAAACTTTGAGGGTGTACAAGGCAACTATCGAACACGGTGATTAATTTAATCTTGCCCAAGTACTTTCGATCAATAGATCATCTTCAGGGGCATTTCGTCAATTGTGGCCTATCCGACATAGTAGAATGTCATAAATGTAAAATCTGGACATAACAATACAAAATACACTACACTAAGACAAACAAACACTTTAAAATTTATATGGAGAAGCTACATATTGTGAAGAAGCCGGAGACAGCTTCTTCACAATATGTAGCTTCTCCATATAAATTTTAAAGTGTTTGTTTGTCTTAGTGTAGTGTATTTTGTATTGTTATGTCCAGATTTTACATTTATGACATTCTACTATGTCGGATAGGCCACAATTGACGAAATGCCCCTGAAGATGATCTATTGATCGAAAGTACTTGGGCAAGATTAAATTAATCACCGTGTTCGATAGTTGCCTTGTACACCCTCAAAGTTTAATTATTCGAACATTCAACCTTATATTGATACATTTTTTGCTTTCAGTAATGAATTTAGTGAGCTTATCGCTCTGCTTCCCTTCATTAATCATTTGTCTATCTCTTTTTCTTCTTTTCCTGTGTTTGTTATGTCTCCCCCCATTTCCATATATTGCCTTTTTGTTTGGTTTAATATTAATCTGTATCGTTTCGCTTCTTCTTCAAATTTCTGGAAAACTTTTTCTAAATGTTTTTTTGTTCTCGCTAGTATCACTACATCGTCCGCATACGCTATACACTGTTCCCTGCTATTGAGATAGTCTTGTTGGTGCTCGTATTTGATCTTCTTTGTTTTCCGTTGTTTTAAACCTCTATTCGCTGTGAACTGTCTTAAAATGTAATTAAAAATCCTTTGTAATAGGTATATATTTAAGGCCCAAACGGGCTAAGTTAAAAAGATAAAACGTTTTCGGAAACCATGTTCCATCATCAGTGTCCTAGAAAATAGTTAACCACTTAATTAAAAAGAACATAGGTTAAAATTTTGACTAAGGTTAATGAAAAATGTGGTTAATACTTACTAGGAGTACATGAATGTAGCCACCAAGATTAAATATATGGGTAAAAACCCGTTAACAGATGTTTAATTACATTTAGTTTTAAAAATATGTTATAATGATTTAAGATTATAGAGTTACCGATGGATTAGGTAACATGGCGACATATGACTCCACGTTGAAGTTGCTAGTCCTGAGACGGTATGTCTTCGAGGACTGTATGAGTGCAACTGATTGGCAATGACATTTGATGACAATATTGTTAAGTTATGACGGAAATTATCACAGAGCAGTCAATGTAGCTGTATGTTTCTACTTAAGACAAAAGCCAACGTTCTTTAAAATTGTGAAAATTAAGTAAACTAATATAACAGTATCAACCATCAATGTTGTAGTTTTAAATTTATGTAAATAAGATGATATAAGGGAGCAAAAATTGTATGGTTATAGTTAGGCAACCAACTATACATGTATGTAGCAATGTAATATAGAAAAATTTTTATTATATGGCCCTTTATGTTTCTTAAACATTTGGTACCCAGAAAATATAAACTAGACACATGTGGAAGGTTGAATTTTAGAAAATTTTGATGTTAATGGTTGGATCTAAATGTATTTATTTATAATTGGAAGTGTTCTTGTATGAATAAAATAAAACTGTTTTAGTATATGTTCATGTGTTATTTAACTTCTAACTCAAATATAGAGGCCCTGTATGTCAGAAGCAACATTTGGTACCTGGCAAATGTGAAAATTTTTGAGTTATAAGTTCATGAACATAAATGCATGGTGGTGGTACAACAAGGTGGTAACAGACTAAAAGGTGTGGAAGTTTTATTGTATTAGCTATTATATGTAATGAACGAAAGATTTTTTGATGGTTGGGACATGATTATGTAGTATGTTGATAGTGTGATAATCTACTTATAACTTAAGAAAGGTCCTATCTGTCATAAGGCAACACTAGGCACAAAAGAAATAAAAAGGATAAGTTATAAGTTAGGTTTGTTGTAGGTATAAGTTGTCTTAAATTGTGATGATGGTATGGTTGGCTTTGTTGATATTAAGTGAAACGAAAAAGTTTTTGTAGTGTCATCTTTGCAGATGAATAAGTTATGTAATTTGATATTATTCATAATGGATATGAGGATCTTAGGTGTTCGTTCAACTATTGTGTGAAATAAACAAAATTTGATGGTTGGGATATGGTTATGTATTATGTTTATCATATAGAACTCAAATTATAACTTAAAAAAGCCCTATCTGTCATAAGACAACACTAGGTACAAGAAAAAATTTGATGAATAAGTTATAAGTTGAATGTGTCTGCGTTGTGTACTGGACTTAACTTGAAATTGAAAGATTAATAGATGGCTATGTTCAAATTGAGTAAGAAAGAAATTTATGGTTGTTTTGAATGAATGGTGGGATACTGAACCACTAAGAAAGCTGAGATCACCAGAAGTCCGCTACCAAACCCTAAGGGAATTGTGTGAAAATGTAAAAAAAAGACTGAAATGTTTGTTAGAAAGGGTTGCTGAATAGTTTAGGATTTTTGGGGGGCTAACAAGAAGCATGGACAGTAATAGATATAGAGGGTTAGACTTGAAGTTTGGTTTAATGAAGAGAAGAGGGGGGAGATGGAGAGTATGTTATGTTGAAGTAAAAGTTTTGGAATGGACTGAAGTTTGATGATAAATGTGAATTTTAGTTAAGAGGTAAATTAGGGGTGAAAATTATGAGAATAGTTGGCGATGAAGAGGGAGGAAGTCTCGATTGAAGGATACATGACGATTGACACAATTTGGGCTTTTTTGTTTTTCTTTTAAAATTTCAAGATCTTTATATAAATCTAATTTAAGGAAGTTTTTTTGGGGGATGTTGTGGATAAGTGAAACGTCTTCTGGGATATTGAGGGTATGGTTGTGTTCTTTGAGATGTTGAAATCTTAAAACGTGAAATCTTAAATCATTATAACATATTTTTAAAACTAAATTTAATAAACTAAATGTAACATCTGTTAACGGGTTTTTACCCATATATTTAATCTTGGTGGCTACATTCATGTACTCCTAGTAAGTATTAACCACATTTTTCATTAACCTAAGTGGTTAACTATTTTCTAGGACACTGATGATGGAACATGGTTTCCGAAAACGTTTTGTCTTTTTAACTTAGCCCGTTTGGGCCTTAAATATATACCTATTACAAAGGATTTTTTATTAAATTTTTAATACATGGTATACAGCCAACTACAGGAACGTAGATTCCTTGTGAATGTCTTAAAATGCTTTCTTCGCAAAAGCAAATACTTATTTGATCAGTAGTTGTTCTTCCTGGTCTAAAACCTCCTTGGTATTATCCAATCACTTTGTTGTCTTATTTTATTAATCTTTCCTAATAATTTTTGCAAGTATGTTATAGACTACTTCTAATAGTGCTATACCTCTATAGTTTTCGTACTCCATTTTGTCTTCTTTTTTATAGATAAGACAAGTAAAAGCGGTATTCCATTGTTTCGACATTTCTTCCTTTTGCCAAAACATTAGTGTCAAGTGAAATATCCTTTCCTTCAATCTTTTGCCACCTTATTTAAAAAGCTCAGCTGGGATACCAGTTCCTCCTGCATTATTGTTATTTTTTAGGTCTCTTTGTATTTATTTGATTTCATTCAAAGTTGGTTCCTCGCACGTCCCTTTTTTATCTTCTTCCAATTCTCATTTCCCTCAAGTTCCTCTTGTTGGTCTGTATTTAATAGATCTTCGAAATTTTCAGCACATCTGTTTAATTTTTCTGTTGTTTCACCTAGAACTAAGCCTTCTTTCTTTCTGCAGTACTGTGGATTATTCTTTGTAGTTTCTCTGGATTTTTTAACTTCTTGGTAGAAATTCGTTACCTCTTTGTTTATGTAGGCTTCTTCTATGTTTTTCAATTGCTTTTTTAGCTGTTCTCTTTTCTTTTTTCTGCAAATTCTTTTCACTTCCCTTCTTCTTGCCACATAGTTTTCGATCGCATTTAGGGTATTTTCTTTATCCTACCGTCTTTTTATACATCCTCTTCCTACACACTTTTCCGCTGCTTCCGACATGGGTGTCTGTATGGTCTGCCACTCTTCTTCTATTATTATTTCTTCCTCTAGACTGTTTACAACCTGCTTCTCTTGAATGTGCTCTAATTGGTAATTTAATCTATCTCTAACAGGTTTGGAATTATTATTGGTAGTTCTTGTTATAGTTTTGTTATTATTAGTATATGGTCACTGTTGGTATCTGCCTCTCTGTAACTCCTGCAATCGATTATTGCCTTATCATGTTTGCTTTCAATTAGGATGTGATCTATCTGATTTTTTATTTTTCCATCGGGAGAGGTCCATGTTACTTTATGAATGTCTTTGTGATCAAACCTTGTGCTAGCTATCTTCATTTTCTTCTCTGTGGCACATTCTATTAACTTTTTCCCGTTTTTATTTGATTCCTTATGTAAACTTCGTCCCCTTGTTATTCTTCTATATATTTCGTCTTTTCCGACTTTCGCATTCATGTCACCAATGATTATCTTCTAAAACTCTGTTTTAGTTTCTAAATCTTTATCTTAATTCGGCGCATGTACATTAATGAAGCTGTCGAACAGGCAGCTAAACTGAAATAGAAATGGGCTGGACATAACGAACGTCTTAAGGATGGCCGATGGAATAAAGAAATCGGGAATTGGCGGCCATATGAAGCCAAAATACCACGAGGAAGACCGCAAATGCGCTGGAGCTACGATATTAAAAGAACTGCAGGGCCAATGTGGAAACATATTACAAACAACAGAGGTGAATGGCGAGAATTAGGTGAGGCCTATATTCGGCAATCCAAACAGAGAGAAAAAACATTAATGATACTTATCTTTTTATACTTTTCTCTTACTCTCAAGTAACATATTCGTCTGATATAGTTTACATAATATTTAATTACAATATTGTCTACAACTGCTTTGTTTACTTTCTCCGACACCATGAATCCCACTCCAAAATATCTCTTGGTTCCCCCACTCTTGAGCAGTGTGTTCTTTCCTATTTTTATTATTTCATTTCCCAGTTTTTTCGTTTCTTGCAGGGCAAGGATATCTATTGTATATTTTTCCATAATTTGGTCTAGGTTTCTTAAAGCTCCCTGCTCATAAGTACCTCTCACATTCCAAGTCCCAATTTTTATTATGTCATAATTGATGGATTCGACCATTACTTGATGGAAATTCATTTTATGTAACAATAAAACACTGAAAACTTTGTTTTCAAACTTCCTCAAAATTTATTTTAAATATTATCACTACAGCTGTTTCGGCTGATTGCCTTTCTCAAGTGATCTATTTTGGCATGGGTTTACAAATTTATAGTCTCTAATGAAAGAGGTTGAGGAGGGGAGAACTATTTGTCTCAAGTTGGTCATTCAGAATTATATCTGTGTTTTTTAATTTGTTGATTTCCATAGATTCTAACAAAGATAGCTTAAGGCCTTTATTTTGAATGTGAAGAATTTTTAATTTGTCATTAAAAGAATGATTATGATCTAGAAGGTGAAGTGCGTATGTCAGAATCTGTTTTTCTATTCTTGAAAGCCCTTTTATGTTCTGCTATTCGTTTATCAAAGTTTCTACCAGTTTGACCGATTTAAGTTTTTGGGCAGTCGCCACATTGAAGTTTGTACACACCACTATTTAAGTATTTTTTAGTTTGGCTCTAGTTATTTTTAATATATTTGCCTAGGTTGTTATTTGTTCGGAAAGCTGGTGTTATTCCTTTCTTTTTTGTGTTTGGCATTTTTTGTTGTTATTTTGCCTGTATATGTAATCGAGCAGAAGGTACTGGGTTTTTTCTCTGGTGGTGGAAATACTAATTTCAGGGCTTTCTTGTGTAGTTTTTGATTTAACATTTTATTAATTGTTTGTTCGTTGTACCGTTGTTTACTGCTATTTGTTCTGTTTGAGTCAGAATTAAATATAATTAAACAAATAGCAGTAAACAACGGATACAACGAACAAACAATTAATAAAATGTTAAATCAAAAACTACACAAGAAAGCCCTGAAATTAGTATTTCCACCACCATAGAAAAAATTCAGTACCTTCTGCTCGATTACATATACAGGCAAAATAACAACAAAAATTGCCAAACACATAAAAAAGAAAGGAATAACACCAGCTTTCCGAACAAATAACAACCTAGGCAAATATATTAAAAATAACAAGAGCCAAAATAAAAAACACTTAAATGTGGCGACTGCCCAAAAACTTACATCGGTCAAACTGGTAGAAACTTTGATAAACGAATAGCAGAACATAAAAGTTCAATAATAGAAAAACAGATTCGACATACACACTTCACCTTCTAGATCATAATCATTTTTTTAATGACAAATTTAAAATTCTTCACATTCAAAATAAAGGCCTTAAGCTATCTTTATTAGAATCTATGGAAATCAACAAATTAAAAAACACAGATATAATTCTGAATGACCAACTTGAGACAAACAGTTCTCCCCTCCTCAACCTATTTCATTAGAGACTATAAATTTGTAAACCCAAGCCAAAATTGATCACTTGAGAAAGGCAATCAGCCGAAACAGCTGTAGTGATAATATTTAAAATAAATTTTGTGGAAGTTTGAAAACAAAGTTTTCAGTGTTTTATTGTTACATTTTATTATGTCCTTGGATTTTTGCCTTTCGTTTGTGCCAATTTTTCTGTTTTCCATGGTTGTATTCTTTTGTCTCGTTGTTTCGGTATCATATCTCCCCGGTTATTTTTCTTCTAGTTTTTTCGCATTTTTCCTTTGGTATTTTCTTTTAGTTGTTGTTTTTCTTCATCCCATATCCATTCTTTCCCATTCACGAACAACTTCTTATAGCCTATTTTTGTCTGTTTTCCTTTACTTTTTTCTTCCTTTGCTATTTTAACTATTTCTTTTTGTGTTTCTTTTTCTTTTGCTGTCAGATTATTATTTATGTAAATGCGATCTTCAACTTACTTTTCCTATTTATTATCTCAATTTTATCCGTGAAAGTTTCTGTTTCTATGGCATAGACTGTTTCTCCTATTTTTGTTGCGTTCCTTAGTTTTATTTGCGCACACAGGTCTTGTGATATGAATGTTTCCATGCTTTCTTTTAGTTTCTTATCATCATTTGTATCTATTATTAAACCCGATATAATAAAACTTTTCTTTTTACTTGTTTTCTCCAGTTGTTCCCTTTTGTCTTCTAATGGTTTCACGTGGTTTTTATTTTTTTATTTGCTTTATTTCATTCATCATTTCTTTATTTTTTCCATTAGTTGTTGCATCATTTTAATAATGACATCCTCTTTCTCTTCCTTTCTCTCCGTGTCACTTTTAGAAGGTGTACGCTTTGTCATTTTACTTCTTCTAAAATATTCATCCTGGTCTCTTCTCTTGTGTTTCGTTATTGTTCCCTTGTCACTTCCTGTATTAATAAATCTTTTTTATTACAATAGCAATTATTACTTATTAATTAATTTAATTCTAATCTAACTTAAATCTAATTTATTCTAAGGCCGGATCTGGGTTTTTGTAATAAAATTATGTGGCTTTTGTTTACTTCCTTATCTGCCAAAAAACGCCTAGGAATACCTAAGCGGGTCGACCTCTCGAACTTAAAACATTCACCAAAACCAGCTTTTTAATCTTTCACGTAACTATTTCTTTGCTCAAAACTTGTTAAAATTATTAAAATAGTTCTACCTTACTTGTCTGATGGTATTTTCTTTATTTACTACTGTATATCTTATCACCTGTATGCACTAACTTTTAACAGTTATTTTTGAAACTCTGTTGAATTTGCTAACTTGTAATTCCCCAATTATCGAAGTTTATTACGAAGAGAAAATTATCGGAACTACTGTTCTCACTGCAGGACATTTATTTACTAAAATAAATATATAAATAAATAAATGAAAGAACACAAAAATAGCTTTGCATTTACTAATTTTAGTCTATTTTTAGCCTAGAGATAAGAAACCCGAAGAATTGTTTAACTTAACCTTAGATTGTCTATCCAGAACGAAAAGGGAGATTCTTAGCAGTGCAATAGATAGAGCTAAAGACATTTCCAAAACGTTATTTAAAACAGTTCAAAGTGCTTTAGATATGAAACAGATTATAACAGCTGGACCTTTCGTATATTTTATCATACAAGAGGTAGGTTTCTTTTAATTTTATTTAAAAAAATTTGTTTTCGAAATTTTCATGTTTTTTTTGGCCCAGTATTGGGCTACGTCTAACACTTTCTGCTTGTTAAGTAATCGAGATCGAAGGTACTACTTTGGACAGGACAGTAAAGGTCGATTTATAAACTTTACCTTGGCGTTGGCACTGGCGTTGACTGTTGACCTTGGCGTTGGCGATCATAGACTGCATTTATAAATTTTCGGTTATTATGAAGGCCGATCCTCGCGATTCTGGGCATAGGTAAATTCCAATGTAAAAGTTTATATCAAATAACGCAAAAACTATGGCAGATATTGAGATGATTCTTTTTTTATATGGAAGGTCTAAAAAAGTTCTAGTGCACTATTTGGTTGTAAATTAATAAATTGTTTAAACAATTTTTTTTTCAAATATTTTTGGTTAAAATAAACGTAAATTTTTTTTTTTAAATAGGGCACTACAGAATTTGACCCACTTTCCGAATCTGTTTTTATTTTTAACATAAAGTGTAACACAAAGCAGCTATTTGATATAAACTTTTAAAAAATTTCAAATTTCTGCTAAATGCAATTTTCTCTCCGTCAGCACAGGCTGTCCTTGTCGGTAGCTTCTGGATTCTCGCCAGATAGGTAAAACCCTCGGAGGATGATAAATAAAATTGAATAACATTATTAGGGCTTATTCCGACTTATGACAAACCAGTGTGTTTATTGTATTTAAAATAGGAAATCTTATATAAATAAGCAGTAAGTACCTATAATTTTATTAAATTTTTATATGAATAGAAATATTTTCTGTTGATTAGTGACATTTTCCTTCTAAATATTTATACTGTTTTTATAATAATACTATTGTTTCAGTATTTGCTTATATAATAATAATTTATTATATAGAAACAGCGTAGAGTTTTGGTCAATCATCCAGTACATTTTTTTTTGTATTTCAATCAGAATTATTATTTTCTTTTCTTCTTTACATGAGCTCAGAGTAATAACCAAATATTTTGCAGTGTTTGAATATGAAATTTAATTAGTTATATTTATTGGTTAGCAACCTACCAATCGTAAAATCAAATACTGCTCAAAGAAACAATGTACAGTCTCGGAACCGGATTGATACTATGAAGACGACTACGGCAAGAAATAAGGACAAGCGAAAAACATCCAAAACCCAGATGAGAATTACTTGGAATATCAGATCACTCAACTCAAGGGACCAAGAAATAACCTAAGTGTTGAAAGAGAAAGAAATAGACATTTGTGCTCTACAGCAAACAAAAAATAAAGGAAAAGGTCAATCAAAATTAGGTGAAAACATACTAATCTACAGTGGAGTAGCAAAAGAAAACAGGGCCAAAGAAGGTGTAGCCTTACTAATACACCAAAGGTATCAAAATTACATCATCATCATCATCATTGGCTTTTACAACTCTTCGTGAGTTTTTGCCGCGTTTACTATTGCCTTCCATTGATTCCGATCCTGTGCTATTATTTCCCATGGCCTTACTTCCATCTTCTCCAGGTCTTCCCTGACTGCGTCTTTCTACCTTTTTGTAGGCCTTCCTGTCGATCTTCTACCATCTGGTCTTTCCCAAAACACATTGCTAATCAGTCTGTCGTCATCACTCCGTACCACGTGGCCTATCCATCATAATCTATTGGCTTTTATGTATCTTACGATGTTTCCTTTCCCGAAGAGAGTCTCTATTTCATTGTTGTATCTGCTCCTCCATTCATTTGTCACGCTGTCCCTGCAAGGACCATATATAATTCGCAGGATCAAAATTACATCAAAGAGTGTCAATACATATCAGAAAGAATAGTAACATCAAAGATAAGAATGGAGAAGGAAAACCTGAACATTATCGGAGTATACGGCCCAGAAAATAATAAGCCTCAAACAACAAGGGAAGTGTTTTACGACCAATTACAACAAGTAGTAGATCAAGTCAAAGAAAAGATGATAATTCACAGCTAATTTGATTATAATAATTAAGGAACCTCATTGATGCCATGTTAAGGAATGGGATTTGTATTTTTTGTTAAAAAATTTGCACAAACATTGTACCTTTACAGGACCCTCTACGAATTTTTAAAAATGTAGTTCAAATGGTGACTAGGAAGAACCTACAAATCCATACCGAACAAGCAATTTCAAACTAATAAAATTTTCTATATCTCCGGATCTACTCAATGGATTTTGATCATTCTTTTTTTAATTTGTATGTAATTTCTACGTTAGAAATTAGTAATTTGTTTATATATTAATTAATTAATAAATAGTCTAGTTTGATTAAACAATTCGTGCAAAAACAGTTTTCTTCCAAAAATCTATTTTTTTAATACTAGTATCAATAATCATAGAAACAATCGCGTTTTTTGCATTAAATTGTCAATAATTAAAAAACAGCTCCAAATTCAAGGCAAGAAACAAGTAGGTTTTCTTCCTATAGGTCTACAATAACTAAAAAAGTTGTCAGCGACCTGGATTATTGAGTGTCACGAACATGGTCTATTTTTTGCTTATTTCCCTGGAGTATATATTTGATTAACATATGTGTAATTTCTTTGTCGCTTCCTCGCTGGTTTTGCATATTGCTATGATAGCAATATCTTCGGTAAATGTTGCAATTGTATATTTTCTAGGACAATAATATAACACGTATACAAAAGGTAAAGACACTTCTTTGTGGCAGCCCTGCTGTAATATCTTTCAATTCCGTGTATGTTTCTTGCTGTTTAATTCTGAAATATCTTTCCAAGATGCAGGAGTCAAATATTTGAGAGTATCGTTTTGGTAAATGCAGTCTTAGTTTATAGTTATGGCGTATTTGCCATACTTTATCATATACCTGAGTCACATTCTAAATTATTGATATAAGGATGAATGCTCGAATAAATGAACTTTAAAAAATGAAGGCAAATTTCGAGCACAAATTTAATAATCAAATCTTGCCCAAGTACTTTCGCTTTCTACAGCATCATCAGGGCATCTGCGCTTGCTGGATAGCCCAAATTTGACGAAGTAAGTCTAAAATGTTAATCACAAAAAACTTTTATCATCCATTAACTTCGAGTTTTTTATCGAAGTTTATTAATTTTCTTCATTTAAAAAAAACTTTTCTTGGCTTATTTCAGATGCCCCTGATGATGCTGTAGAAAGCGAAAGTACTTGGGCAAGATTTGATTATTAAATTTGTGCCCGATATTTGCCTTAATTTTTCAACGTACATCCTAAAATGTCCATCATATTATCCTTCATGATCTATATTTCACATCCATATAAATAGTTATACAGTATATTTTATCATCATCATCAACATCAATGGCGCTACAACTCTTCGTAAGTCTTTGCCGCGGTTACTATTGCCTTTCATGTTTGTCGGGCCTGTGCCAGTAATTCCCATTGTCGCACTCCCATTTTCTCTAGATCTAGGAGTATATTTACATATAACAAATTAAATACTTAGTTGAAATAAGTACTCAGTATACATCTAAGTTTCATAAATGCTCCTCATAAATCTCATAAATCTAAACTTTCGTAATCCGTTCTTTGTTGACAATTAGTTGCATAGGGCCGACGTTTACTAACCACAAGCACACAAGTAAATTATCTTATTTCTTTCATTTGACAATAATAATTTTCTGTTAGATTAGCATTGTAAGAAGTAAATTAGTCTCTTACTGAATGATAATAAACAACACATCAAACTTATTCTGAAACTATTTCTTGTGTCATGTTATATTTTATTAGATTTTGGTGTAATAAATCACAACCTATCAAATTCAATATCAAAAATCAAAATTGGAAATGATAGCGTGAATAAATTATTCCTTCCTTCAAGAAATTTTAAAAAGAACTGATTCCTATTACTATCCAGTGCAAGGACAGTTATTTTGTTATTTATATCGAATAGAGAATACTGTTAGTTTGCGGTATGGACCTCAAAAAATATTTTATTCGAAAAGATTGATAAATATATGGAACTGTGGGAAAATATGCTATAAAAATTTCAAGATTTTTATTATAATTTTTATTTGAAACACCTTCTGAAGAAACATTAGACATAATTCTATATTTCTATAGTTTCATTTTATCAATTTTAATGATCGTGATACTAATTAGATATGATTTTTATTATAACTTTTATTTGAAACACTTTCTCAAGAAACATTAGACATAATTCTATATTTATATCGTTTCATTTTATCAATTTTAATGGTCGTGATACTAATCAAATTTTTATGATATATAATAATAATCTTTTTTTATAATTTTTATTTTCCGTAAACTTAAATCTACGTTGGCTAGGAAAAATTGGCTGTCTGAATTTTAATTCAGACAGCCAATTTTTCCTTAAAAAAATAACAAATAAATTATGTATATACATTTGTTACATTGTAAATTTATGAATAGATTATATTACTTTGATCTGTTATTGTATTTACTCAAAACACCTCTAAAGAGATTTATGGTTTTATTGTAAGCCAAAACCTGTCACTGCAGGGGTTGTCCCGGTGTATAATCGGCTCGAGTAAAAGATGAACGCATTTTTGACCTGGGCTTGAGAGAGATATCTAAAAGTTTAGAATATTACTTCATAAACAGATTTTGTTTTCGTAAAGAAAGAAATTTTTGAAATAGAGATAGCAAACTGAAATTTACCGTTAGGATTTTCGAGGATGAGCCTTAAGATCACATCGAAATTTCTAATCTTACATTTTTGATTTAGTATTACTGACAATTGGACTAATCCAGATGGGCTGAACGCATTGCTAGGATGTCAGATCACGAATACACGAAGAGATTAACCTTTTAAAGATTCTAAGGTTTAGAAGATGGAGGGAAGTTGGAAGGAATCGACAGGAGTGGCGAATTCTTTGTGAGCAGGCCAAGGTCCACAACGCATTGTCAAGCCACTTATGATGATGATTACTGACAATTAACTTTGCTTGAAAATTAATACAAGGTAAAATGAAAATGCATGGACTTTGTTAGGGGCAATGGCACTGATATTTTGTATTCTAACATCACTGAGCCTTCAAAATAAAAGACAACGTCGATACAAACGGAGGCCCATTAACCAAAACAGAAAGACACGAGGTCATTTTAATTATTATAAGAATATGATAAACTGGGATGCCCATCAGTTTTTTTTTTAAATATACAATAATAAACGTTCTAGTATTTGAAAAATTACTGCAAATGTTAAAACCAAAGATAAATGTAAAATATCGCCCTGGTGGGATTTTTGTTGAAGAGAGGCTTGTTATAACTTTACAGTGAGTACATATGCTATACAATTGTATAATTTAATATTGTAATTGTTGGTAATCTGTTTTAGGTTTCTTTTTTAAAGCATTGTCAATGCTAGTACTAGTATCGACTTTTCATATTGCACATACTACAGTCCATAAAATATTCCACGAAATGTGCAAGGTAATTTGGAATACCCTTCATCCTTTATATTTGAAATCTCCATCTACCAAATAGTATCACATTGTAAATGATTTCCAAACAAGGTGAAACTTTCCTCATTGTTTAGGACCTATGAATGGAATACACCTCACCATTCAAGAAGCACCTGATACAAGTGGATCATTGTCCTTTAATTACAAGAAGCAATTTAATATTGTTCTTTTAGTAGCATGTGACAGCCAATATATATTTACAATGGTAGATATTGGAGCTTGGATCCCGAGTGATGGAGAAATATTTAAAGAAAGCATATTTGAAACACATTTTGAGTAACGGCGGTTCAATATCCCTGATGCTGCGGTTTTGGATGAAACATCTAATATTGAAATTTCTTATTTCCTTATTGCTGATGAAGTCTTCCCTCTAAGACAATATATTATGGGGCCATATGGAGGAAAAAATTTAACGACAAAGCAAAAAGTTTTTAATTATCAACTATCAAGGGCATATCAAGTTATTGAAAACACTTTTGGAATTGATGTTTCCAGATGGAGAATATTAAAAACACAAATAAATATATTTTTTTAATAATTATGTTTATTTACAATCTACATCAAAAAGAGTATTAAGTAAATGTGATACAGGTTTTGCGCGTGAAGGGGAGACATCCAATGATGTCTCACCTTATTCTACTTTGGTTTAGTTCTGAAGAAGGTCTTGGGGCCAGGTTTTATGTAATCTTCTTGTGGCTGGTCCATTGTTGTATAGTTCCCTTACTAGCTCATTTTCGTGGTGAATGGTACGTTCATTTTGTGACTCTGTGGCTCGATGAATTTCTTCTCTGATGAAAGGAACCTTTAAGTCATAATGGAGTATTTGGTTACTTACGTACCATGGCGCATCCACTATCGATCTTAGTACTTTAGACTGGAATCTTTGGATAATATTCAGCGACGTTGGCTTTGCACAGCCCCATAGGTGTAGTCCGTAGAACCAGATAGGTTTGAGTATGGCTTTGTATAGAAGAATTTTGTTTTGGATGTTAAGTTTTGATTTACGTCCAAGAAGCCAATACATTTGCCGGAATTTTAAGTCGAGCTGCCTTCTTTTGGTCTGGATATGTTTCTTCCAAGTGAGTCGTTGGTCGAGATGGAGGCCAAGGTATTTAGCGTCTGTTACTGTTGGTATTCTTATATTTTCCATCCTTACAGGTGGGCATATATTGTGTCGGTTGGTAAATGTTATTTGAGTTGATTTTGTTTTATTTACTTTTGTTCTCCATTTCGTATACCAATCACTGAGTATGTTCAGATGATGTTGCAGGTTTTGTGAGGCTTGTACGGGATCTTCATTTACGGCTAGTAGTGCTACGTCGTCAGCAAAGGAAGCGATTGTAGTATTATTGGTCTCTGGTATATCGGCTGTGTAGAGTGAGAAAAGCAGCGGCCCTAGAACACTACCCTGCGGGACTCCGGAGTTGATAGGATAGAGGTTGGATTGTTGGTCTTTGAATTTTACAGAGAAATATCTATTTGATATGTAGGATTTAAGTACGAGGAAATAGTTACTGGATAGTGCTATTTTTAATTTGTAAAGCAGACCTCTGTGCCAAACTTTGTCAAACGCTTGTGAGATCTCTAGAAATACAGCGTTGCAGTATTTCTTTTCTTCAAGACTTTTTGATATTTCATTTATCATTCGATGAACTTGTTGGGTAGTGGAGTGATTTTCCCGAAAACCAAACTGATGTTTTGGAAGTAATGTAAGGAATTCATGATCTGCGTATATCCTTTGAAGTAGCAATCTTTCAAAAACTTTGCTTGCGGTTGGGAGTAGGCTGATAGGTCGATAAGATGTTACTTCATTGGGCTCTTTTCCTGGCTTGATGATCATAATGACTTCAGCAAATTTCCATATTTTTGGAAAGTATGATAAGCTTAGCATGCGGTTAAATATAACTGTTAGCAAAGTTATGGTCTTGCGAGGAAGTTGTTTTAGTACTTGTGCCGAGATTAAATCATAACCTGGGGCCTTTCGTGAATTGAGTTTGTTTATTTCTTTCCTGACTTCTATAGGAGTAAAACTTTTAATTGGGAGTGACATTTGACATGCTGCGCTAATTAGTTCTCCCACTTCTTCATCAGGGTCTGCTGGCTCTGTTTGAAATACGTTTGTAAGATGTTCAGCAAAAACTTCCGCTTTTTCTTTGTTGGAACAGGCTCATTCGCCATTTGGTTTACGGATGGGAGGAATGGTTTTGTATGGTTTCTTTAGCTTCTTAGTGGCCTTCCATAACGTCTGGTAATTTGCTGTAAGATTTGTAATGTAATGTTCGAACGTTTCGTTGTTTGCGGCTTTGATGGCTACTCCAAGTTGCCTTCGTAGTCTATTGAATATATGTAGGTCTATGTTATTTCTAGATCTTTGCCAAGTTCTCCTCGCTCGACGTTTTTCAGCAATGAGTTGGCGAATGTGCAGGGGAACATTTGTGGTATGTGTTGGTTTGCGTTCAGTTCGTGGTGTAGATTGCCATGCCGCTTTTTGCACAAGTGTGGTGAAGTATTGAGCTGCTGTATCTATGTCAACAAATAAATATAAAATGATTATGTATGATTTTTGTATGTACGAAATTGTTAGTGATAATGAAAATATTTACTGTTCGTCTGGTTTTGTTGATCAATTAGATCAACCAAATGGTTTTTGAAGGAACGACCAGACTTCACTACTAGAGTCAGTTGGAAGAATGTCGGCAAATGTTGCAAAAGTAGTGTTATATTCTATTAGAGACAATTTATGTACCTAATTATTTTTTATCTGATGGTGGAAAGATACCACGGCAAAACAATGCCATACAAATATTATTTTTAAAATAAATTTCAGTTTGTTACTTTTCACATTACTATAGTGTATATGATTTTTTTTATGGTTCATGAAGTAGTATTCTAAGCATCGTTCAGATATCTCTCTCAAGCGCATGTCAAAAATGAATTCATCTTTTACTCGAGCCATTATACAACCGGGACACCCACTGAAGTGACAGTCTAGATATAAACTCGCATTCCGTTTGTTTTTGAGATCTGTTGTTAGTAGAAAACTTGAGTTTTCTTGCATTTGTCTTTTTTTATATGTAGGTTCTTCTTTTCGGAATGTTATTTTCCATTATTTTTTAAATTTATCATTAATGTTTTGGTTGTGGTTTTATGAATAAATAAATAAAAATAAAAAGAAAGTGCCATTTTATTTAATGTTAATAAATGAACTAACCTGTAATATCTTACACAATAAACTAAACTAACAACATAAAACTACTCTAAATATGCGCATATCTGCTTTCTTGCTTCAGCAGCATCTTCAGCATTCATTGCATCTAGACGTGCGCAGACATATTGTGAAAATGTATTATTGACAGTTGTTTTTTCACTTCTGTCTGAAGTTAGATTACTTACGATCTTCTCGGGGCCATGATCAAGTTAGAAATTTCACCAGGGTCGCTTTGATGCCCTGGTTGATCCTGTCAGAAAATAGAAACACTTGTTAAAGTAGTACTGAACATAAATAGAAAATTACTAACATATTTTTGGGGCCAATAAGCCTTTTAAGGTGGCCGGGGTCAAATTTCCAGTGTGGCTGGCAGAACCCACATCTTATGAGGTTCCTGGTTCAACCTCAAAAATTATTTCTATTTGCGAATAAGAGCCGGTAGAAGAAGAGCCAATTGCTTTTGTTGTAGTTAATGTATTGTATAAAACAATTAAAATTAAACATTAAAATTAAAAAATTAAAAATTAAAATGAAACAAAGGATTATACCAAAGAAATTAGAGTTAGAATAGAAAAGGCTAGAAGTGCATTCAATAATATGAGACAAATATTATGTTGTAGAGACCTCAGCCTAAATCTTAGAAAACGAGTACTAAAGTGTTGGAGTACTATCAGAGAACTACGAACGCAGAGAAGCGACACTCCTTTGATCTTGCGTGGGCAAGCCGCCAACGAGTGAAAATGACAGGAAAGCACCTTATTTTTTAATAGTCAGTGGGCATATTACACAATATAAATTCTTAAATAAAATTGAGCATTTATGTTGACTTTCAATAAATATGAAATATTGCACTGAAAAGATAATTACATGCAGGGCCGGCTTTTGTTGACATTCTAAATGGTGTAATTATTTTTGATTTACAAAAGGTTGCAAATACATCGCACAACGCAAAGTAATGGTGAAAATCGTATTGATGGAACCATAGATGAAAATACTTTTTTGTTTATTCTGATGTTGACGTTGATAATACAATAATACACCGATTCTTTTTGGCTTGTGTTGATACAAGATATAATTTGTTCGTCGTGGAATTTCCTAATAAATTATCTTTATCCTAATAACCTAAAAAATAATCAAAAAAGTATTACGAATCATTACAAGAGAGCATTAGGAAGATAAAACGAATTTATATTATTGTCATTACACATGATTCGGATATACATAGTAAATCCAGACTTTCAGTTTAAACTAATATTTGGATACAATTTATTTTCTTTACAATAGATTCAGAGTTAATACATACGATTTTTAGTTGATTGGTATTGCCTTTAAAGTTATTTGTAGTATCTAGTTTGCCTAAGCCGGATTTGTAACAATTATTTCTGGTTTTGTTGTTAACTGCGGTTAGTACAATTCTTATACTTGAAGTCAAAACGACGAACCATTGAACCTTCAGGCCAGATACTGGGATTGAGAACTTCATTTTTATAATCCAATGGATATGAAACTTTAAAGTTTGCTTGGTACTCCGTAACCTTTAACTTCTTGAAGTAAAAATGTATATTTGGAGCATTTACCTTTAAATTATTGGTCAAATCTTCCGTTGTCTGTTGTGGAATTATATAACGGTGTAAATAAATAATGATTGATTGGAGTAAGATTTATGTCTGTTTACTCTTAATATTGGCTATGGGCATATGTGCTTGGTTGTAAATATAGTAATTGTCATCCAGTTCTAGTCTGTAAAAATGTAACTAACTTTCGCAATAAAATAATTACTAAAATACTAGATAGTTGTGTCTGAGATTAGCGAATCGACTATACATACACTACATACATTCAGTATCATTGTATATCCAAGATGGACGCCGCTACACAATAGAGGATTACTTATTTTTTCACAACTACTTCAATATGGGTATCAAATGAAAGGGTTTGACTAGTAGAAAAGAGTTTTTTGTATTTATAAATAATACTTCATTACTAACAACTATAAGAGTATTAGTATATTCTAAGTGTATTGTAAGTAATGAAGTATTTAACTTTTGTCAATATCTCATCTTAATAAATTTACAGTTTTCTCCTAATGAAGTCTCAAAATTGTCACTAAATATTGAGATATACAATAAATGAAGTTTTAATATTTTTTATTTGTAATTCCCATTTAAATATTTATTCCCTAAATATGTTGTGTACTTCGATCCATATATTTGATCTTTGTTATTTATATTTAACGAATTAAACATTGACAGACAACTTTTGTATATAGCAAAAAGTAGATGAGCATTTAGTTTTTTCATAATTTAATGTAAGTTTGTTTGGTGAAAAAGATAGCAAATATTTGAAGTTATGTTAATGTAAGTTTGTTTATTTGCAATCATGTTTTTATTTTGAAGTCTTGTTCTGTTATAATTTTAAGATTTTCCCAATTTTCGATCTAATTATGTTTCCAACAATTTTTAGTTTGAGCATTTTAGGAATTTCTTTGTTTCGTTTAAATCAAATATTCTCGTGTATAAAACCCTCTATATATTTTTATTTCCTAAAAATACTATATTCGTATTGTTGTCTGCGAGCGCTTTCACACCAGTAGGCCAACATCTGTGTTGATTTTTTGACCTGAGCCTTCGGAGACAATAAATTTAATGTGTGTTCGTAGTTCTCTGGTTTTTATTCTGAACTATCCTTGGCAAACCAAAATTTATTTTTTTATTGCTTCACTTAACGAGAGCTCGGGCGGACACGTCGGTGTCGGCTTACTCAAAGTCAAATTAATACTATTATGTAATAACTAATAATAATTACAAAGCAATAGTAATTACCTGTTATTATTCTTAGGAAATCTAAATTACTTATTCCTTTCCTGTCACACATGAACATCCGCGAAACGCACAACAATAACCAGAAGACATTTTAAATACTTATAAATTAAACTTTTAACTATAAACTATAACTATACACTTATATATTTAATTTATATATTTTAACTATAACTATAAACTATAACTATAAACTTTTAACTACTAAATAATTAGATAAATGGTCAAATGCACTTGTAGAGTCGAGAGTTTACCAGAGATGCCTACGGACTATCGTAAGCAACTTAAAATTGAAGAAAACGCACGTGTTTTTGACAGTAAAGCACCTTATTTGGGTCATGCGTATACAGAAAAGATACACGAATTCCGGGCCTCGTGTCGCTTCTCTGTGTTCGTATGTTCTCTGGTACTATGGTGTGGAGACATGGACTTTAAATAAACAATGTCTCAATAAATTGGAAGCATTTGAAATATGGACATATCGAAGAATGCTGAGAATATCCTGGACAGACAAAATAACCAATGAGGAAGTACTAAGAAGAATAGAGAACAACAGGGAGATATTGGATTCCATCAAAATAATAAAACTACAATATCTGGGTCATATAACACGTGGTGACAGATACCAATTCCTAAAACTAATAATGCAGGTAAAGATTCAAGGAAAGCGCAGCATAGGTAGAAGAAGAATGTCCTGGCTAAGAAACCTCAGAGAATGGTTTGGATGCAGCTCAACTGAACTCTTTCGGGCTGTAGTGTCAAAAGCTAGAATTGCCAACCTTCGTCACGCAGATCGCACTTAAAGAAAAAGAACTTTTATTTTCGGAAAATCTCTTGTGTAAATTACTTTTTTTTCCTAGAATAATTGCAATAAATCAACATGTTGTTACAGTGTGCCAATTGACTTCCTGTTGCCTCCATTCCAGAATGTATCTGATTTTTCTCTATGACAAAACGGTCCATAAGGCTTATGCAAAGCTTTTGGAACTCATCCACTATAACCAAAATAAAAATTGATATTTTACAAAAACATTAACTTGTATTTTTTTTATCACTAGCATTCACTGTTTCCGTAATTACTTCGCACGCTGCATCTTTCTTCTTTGCATTTTTATAATCTTCATGTGCAAGATTATAAACACATTCATAAGTTTTAATTATTTCTATGAATGTTCCAATATCTATACCAGATGAAATTAAAATATAAGAATGGTAAGGATCCAGTTAAATTATATTGTGTTAATTTTCTGAGAATTAGACATCTTTGTACAGTGTCGAAGGCACTTTGGATATCTAAAGTTACTGCTATGACTTAGTTTATATTCGAAAATGAATTAACAATTTCAAAGTGTAGGGTGATCAAGTTAACCATTGTCCTTCGATTTGATCTGAAGCTTGTTTGGAATGAGTCAAGAATATTATTTCTTTCTAGATACCATAGCAAGCGTTTACTGAGCATTTTTTCTAACAGTTTAGGATTTGGAACAGATTTGGAGATAAGTTATTCTTATAGGAATTGTAGTTGCTTGTCGCCATAACGTTGAAAACTGTCTACCAACAGATTTGCTTAACTCTATATTTGTGATGCTTTCAAAAAAAGCAAATGCTAAAAAGTGCTTCGAATAAAGGAAAATCATTCTTAGCAGTTACGTTTTAAAAATCTCTCTTTGGATAATTCACTCCAGAATGTATGTCAGAATTAAAGGAAATTGGTTTGTGTGATAATCTTGGAACAAGAGAGATACTATTCAGCGTGTAAGTGCTGGTTCAGAAGTGTAGAGATGTCAATGTTCCTGTATACATGTGTTTTATAGGCTTTGAAAAAGCAATTGATAGAGTTAGCCATGGAAAACTGATGGAAATTCTTGGACGATTAGGAATAGACGACAAATCTTTAAGAATTGCACAAAATCTACTATTACCAGCAAGCAAATGTCAGAATTGGCCTGGATACTTCTTAATCAATTGAAATTTTCCGTGGAGTTAGACAGGGTGCATCTTGTCACTACTACTTTTTAATCTGTATACTGAGCATATTCTTAAAGAGGCACTTGCCAAAGTTGATCATATTCTTAAAGAGGCACTTGCCAGAGTTGATGTCTGTATCACGGTGAACAGAATTAGGATCAGTGACATGACATATGCGGTTGATACTGTGTTGCTTGCGAGTTCTGCAGAAGAACTACAATTATTAATTGATAGTCCTGACGAATCCGAGAATATGACTTAAAACTTACTTCAAAAACTAAATTTATTTGGTACTGAAATAGAAAAAACTGAGACCATTGCTTAACTCGGTTCAAATATAAATGACGATTGGGATATGAGCAAAGAGATAAAAATCCGAATTGAAAAGGCCAGAGCAGTGTTCTTCAGAATGAAAAAAGTATAAGGTGGACAGAATATTAACAATGACCTGAAAATAAGACTCGTAAAATGTTACATATTTTCAACATTATTGTATGGAGCATGGTCGCCGGCAGCGGGCTGCGAGGGGGTGTAATTGCACCCACCTGTATAAGCTGGGTTGAAATGAAGAGGTATTACGTTAAAAAAAACAACCCGAAGTAGTGAAACCGTAAAAATACGTAAATTTGAATATTTTGCCCATCTGATGGGGCACCCAGAACGTTATGGAGTTACCCATTTTATTATTCAGGGAAAAATATGTGGAAAGAGGGTTCCCGGTCGAAGAAGAACATCATGACTTCGTAACCTACTTGATTGGTTCAGTCGTCATCGTCCCTGTTCAGAACTACGGTGAATAAAATAGCCATTATGATAAAGATAGAAGAATTTATTTAACTCTAATAGGTAAAAAGAAATAAAAATAAAAAGACTCACAATCAATTTAATTATACCACCAACGACCGGTTTCTCATACTACAATTTGTTCTGCATTTTCAGGTCTTACTGTACCTGGTAAATTAAATGCTGAAATTACAAAAACCCACATTCGGGTGCTGTCTAATACAGATA
Source organism: Diabrotica balteata (assembly GCA_918026665.1). Taxonomy (NCBI): domain Eukaryota; kingdom Metazoa; phylum Arthropoda; class Insecta; order Coleoptera; family Chrysomelidae; genus Diabrotica; species Diabrotica balteata. The sequence goes on along the minus strand of OU898279.1, from coordinate 94,370,534 downwards.
ATTACAGCAATTATGCCAATATTAGATGTCTGTGATTATTAATATGAATAAAATTAACTAAAGCAGGCAAAATAAAACCAACAAAATGGCATAAGATAATCTAATTGAAATAAATTAGTACATACCGTAAGACCTGAATATGCATAGCAAATTGTAGTATGCGAAACCGGTCGTTGGTAGTATAATTAAATTGATTGTGTGTAATTCTTATTTTATTTCTTTTTACCTATTTGAAATGGACTCACACAGACAATACATTCATGATTATTTAACTCTGTTATTAAACTTTTTTTGTTTAATATACCATTTTCTATTGTAGGGCAGCCCCAACTGGCACATGTTTTCTCACCAGCATGTGTTATTGATGTTAGCGCATTTTCTTTTGAGGGCATACGTCGCCATGTCCAGAAATAGGAAAGCCAGTACCCTACCACTTATAGTGTCAGCTCCTAAAAATCTAGAATCAGGAACTTGTATATTACTAGGGATACCGCCATTATGTGAGAATTCTCCAAAGAAGTAAGTATCTGTTAATGCTTTGCTTATAATAAACCTTTTAAGCACAAAAATATTTAAAGGATTATTATGTACATATCAAAGTTAAAGGAACATCATTTTTTATAACTTTTTTTGACTGTAACGATTTAAACAGAATGACCTAAAAATAAATATTAAGTAATTCCTGCCTACTTTAGTAATTGTTAAAGAATCGGATTTTTAACTTTTATGGCTAAACATTCTAGGTATATTACTTTTTTTCTTTTGACTTTTTTTGAAAAATGTACCACTGGCTTACTATATCCATTTTCATCATTTTGTTTCAATATAGCTTCTACTACTTTAATGCTGGCATCTGTTATAAATCAATCGTTAAATCGGGGTTAAAAATTCTTAAAATTGCTTCTGAACAATGTAATTACTTTGTTTTGTCGAACGATTCTTGACATTGGTTCGACCAGATGAAGTCTACATCTCTCTTTAATAAGTTGTGTAGTGGGACTAAAATTATTGCAATATCTTGAACAAACTTCTTGAACAAAAATTTTATTCTGAATCATTCATTTTCTATTGCTTTTAAGAACTTCGATAAATGCTTTATATATTCATCAAAGCTTTTGAAAAAAAAAATGATGTCATCAATGTAATTGACTGTAAAAATTGAAATATTAGAATTTCTTATAATGCTATTTAAAATACTTTCTTATTTTTGTATACCAGAGTTACTGGAGCAACAAATGGACTATATGATTTTTAAATTAAAATTTTCTTTAATAGCTCTGCTATTTGATTTTCTATCTCTTTTCTATCTTCGGTGGTACATCTGTATGGCCTTTTGGAGCAGTATTTATCAATAAGTCCGTATGAGCTTCGTAATCTCTTACAGTATCTACATCATACCTGTTTTTAGCAAATAATGATTTATATTTATTAATCAGTTTCTCAATTTCTGATTGTTGATTTAAATCTAAATGATTAAATCTTATTTCATATTTGTATACCTCATTATTTTTTATTTTAAGGAATTTCAATATATGTCACCTGGAAACTAGGAATATTGACATTATCTGTATTACATGGGACAAACAGGATCACCCAATAAGACCGGTAGTTTCTTTTTATACACCTCCGTCATATAAAATCTTAAAAAAACTGTTAGAGATTATTTTAGAACACACTCAATGTTCACCACCAATACCGTAAAAAATACAATAGAACTAGTTAATAAAATACAACATTTTCAATTATCTAACAACTTCAGATTAATTTCTTTCATTTGACGTAAAAAATATTTTTCCTAGTATTCCTCCTAGAGAAACTTTTATTCTAGTAAAAAACCTTTTAGAACAAAATAGTACAAATCCAATCATTACATCTGAAATTTTACATCTTCTTGAAGTTTGCATAGACCAGGACTACTTTGAATTTAATAATCAAATATATACAAGTAACAGTGCAGGACTTATAATAGGCAATTCCCTATGCCCATTGCTATCAGATATTTTTACGGATCATCTAGAGACAAAGATTTCAAAACATCCCATATTCAAACAGTTTTTATATTGGTGGAGATACGTAGATGACGTACTGGTATGTTTCACAGGAACTATCAGGCAGCTCAACCAATTTTTATCGTATATTAATTCACTTTAGTCAAATTGAATTTACAGTAGAAACAGAACAAAATCAATCCATAATTTTTTTAGATTTAAAAATTATCAGACTAAAAACAAACACGACTTCTCCATATTTCCTAAACCTACTCAACTAAACTCAAACCTACACAATTCATCATTCCATCCCATACAACATAAACTGGCAGCCTATCATAGTATGTTACATAGATTAACAGAAATTCCGATGACAAAATACAACTTTGAGACAGAATTAAATATCATTAAGTAAATAGCAGTAAACAATGGATAAAACGAACAAACAATTAATAAAATGTTAAATCAAGAACTACACAAGAAAGCCCTGAAATTAATATTTCCACCACCAGAGAAAAAAACCAGTACCTTCTGCTCGATTACATATACAGGCAAAATATCAACAAAAATAGCCAGACATAAAAAGAAAGGAATAACACCAGCTTTCAGAACAATTAACAACTTAGGCAAATATATTATAAACAACAAGAGCCAAAATAAAAAATACTTACACAGTGGTGTGTACGAACTTAAATGTGGCGACTGCCAAAAACTTACATCTGTCAAACTAGTAGAAATTTTAATAAACGAATAGCAGAACATAAAACTGCTTCCAATAATAGAAAAACAGATTCTACATACGCACTTCTAGATTATAATCAGTCTTTTAATGACGAATTTAAAATTCTTCACATTCAAAATAAAGGCATTAAGCTATCTTTATTGGAATCTATGGAAATCAACAAATTAAAAAACACAGATATAATTCTGAATGACCAACTTGAGACAAACAGTTCTCCCCTCCTCAACCTGTTTCATTCAAGACTATAAAGTGTAAATGCATGCCAAAAATAGATCACTTAAGAGCGTAGGCGCAAATTTTAGATGAAGCGAATCGGCACCGACTGTCCTATCCCTAGTTTATCTTTCTTTACACAAAGCAAATTACGTGTAGTTAAATTCTCACTGGTATGAAAGCTTTAAAACGGTAGGTATCTTGTTTATCCAGAATGGGCTTAGCACATGTATATCTGTGAAAAGCTGTGTTGTATAGGTATTGCTCAATTAATTCATAAAGACTTTATTTATTTCTTTATTTGCGTAAATTCAAATATGGGACGTTGTTACAAGAAATGTATTAGTGTAAAACGAAGAAATAGACGGTTAGCTCAATTGAAAGTACTTTTTATATAAATTAAATTACTTTTGTATTTTTCTGTAAAACTGATTTGTAAATATATATAGTGAAAATGTCATTTATAAAATCGATCAGTAAACCAAGAATTTTTTCTTTACATTTTATTTTCCTTTAAAGGAATAAACTATCTGTTTGATTTTTGTGGATTGTATGTTTGTGGTTATCACTACTAGCATTGTAGTAGAAGGTTTACATGTTAATACACTATAAAGAAACTGTAGGTACTAAGTAAGTAATGCATTCATTTGTTTTTAAAATTATTTAATTTGGAATATTATAGACGAGCACGATATTCTTGAGTGGCGGCTCAAAAGTAGCAGAGATATTTATTAAGTAAGCCATACTTTTAATTTTTTTAACATGAAATGAATACGATTTTTCTATAACAGTCAATCCCGTATTTTCGAAGAACTTGCCAAGGAGAACATCTTCTTCTTTGAGTGCCTCTCCTATCGGAGATTGGATATCATTATGGCGATTCTAATTTTATTTACTGCTGTTTTGAATAATTCGTTAGTGGTACAGCCAAACCACTCTCTTAAATTTCTCATCCAGGACATTCTTCTACGGCCTGGATTTCTGCGTTCTTGGATTTTTCCTTGCAAGGAGGAGAACATAATTAAAAAATATTCAGCTACTACGTAAGTTTTTTTACCAAATATAAAATGTAGTAGCAGTAAAAAGTACAGTAAACTTTTAAACATAAATAAATAATATATATGTCTTTTAGACAAACTACTTCAGATTTCATATTACAAGGAAGAAGAATTGTAGATGTGCAATATTTTATTAGGCAAATACTGCAATTCCCTCACCACAGATTGTTCAATTGCTTCCGGAAGATATTACAGTAACTAGTGAAAAGCGAAAAGGATGTTATTCTAAATTTACTCTCTTTTGCCCAATGTGTCGCATAAAACATGAAGTAGAAACTGAAAAATTTAAACAACTATCCCTCAACGTCAATTCTGCAGCAATAACTGGAATAGTTAGTATTGGTGGAGGATAACCACAACTAACTGAATTACCGTCCAGTCTAAATATCCCACTACTATCAAAAAATATTATTTATTAAAAATTTAATTAAAAATCCTTTGTAATAGGTATATATTTAAGGCCCAAACGGGCTAAGTTAAAAAGACATATCGTTTTCGGAAACCATGTTCCATCATCAGTGTCCTAGAAAATAGTTAACCACTTAATTAAAAAGAACATAGGTTAAAATGTTGACTAAGGTTAATGAAAAATGTGGTTAATACTTACTAGGAGTACATGAATGTAGCCACCAAGATTAAATATATGGGTAAAAACCCGTTAACAGATGTTTGATTACATTTAGTTTTAAAAATATGTTATAATAATTTAAGATTATAGAGTTACCGATGGATTCGGTAACATGGCGACATATGACTCCACGTTGAAGTTGCTAGTCCTGAGACGGTATGTCTTCGAGGACTGTATGAGTGCAACTGATTGACAATGACATTTGATAACAATATTGTTAAGTTATGACGGAAATTATCACAGAGCAGTCAATGTAGCTGTATGTTTCTACTTAAGACAAAAGCCAACGTTATTTAAAATTGTGAAAATTAAGTAAACTAATATAACAGTATCAACCATCAATGTTGTAGTTTTAAATTTAAGTAAATAAGATGATATAAGGGAGCAAAAATTGTATGGTTGTAGTTAGGCAACCAACTATACATGTATGTAGCAATGTAATATAGAATTTTTTTTTTTTATATTATATGGCCCTTTATGTTTCTTAAAAAACCAGTTTTCTGGGTACCAAATGTTTAAGAAACATAAAGGGCCATATAATATAAAAAAAAATTTCTATATTACATTGCTACATACATGTATAGTTGGTTGCCTAACTACAACCATACAATTTTTACTCCCTTTTATCATCTTATTTACTTAAATTTAAAACTACAACATTGATGGTTGATACTGTTATATTAGTTTACTTAATTTTCACAATTTTAAATAACGTTGGCTTTTGTCTTAAGTAGAAACATACAGCTACATTGACTGCTCTGTGATAATTTCCGTCATAACTTAACAATATTGTCATCAAATGTCATTGCCAATCAGTTGCACTCATACAGTCCTCGAAGACATACCGTCTCAGGACTAGCAACTTCAACGTGGAGTCATATGTCGCCATGTTACCTAATCCATCGGTAACTCTATAATCTTAAATTATTATAACATATTTTTAAAACTAAATGTAATCAAACATCTGTTAACGGGTTTTTACCCATATATTTAATCTTGGTGGCTACATTCATGTACTCCTAGTAAGTATTAACCACATTTTTCATTAACCTTAGTCAAAATTTTAACCTATGTTCTTTTTAATTAAGTGGTTAACTATTTTCTAGGACACTGATGATGGAACATGGTTTCCGAAAACGTTATGTCTTTTTAACTTAGCCCGTTTGGGCCTTAAATATATACCTATTACAAAGGATTTTTAATTAAATTTTTAATACATGGTATACAGCCAACTACAGGAACGTAGATTCCTTGTGAATATTATTTATTAATTCAAAATGATCTAATTGACTTATACCATGAAAGTTTTTGGACATCAATGCTTGAGGCTGGACAAGAAGAAATCAAATTAGCAAAAGAGCATGGAGATATTAATAAAGATGGCTATCCTTTTATAACTGTTGTTGCGGACTGCTCTTGGACAAAGAAATCATATAAAACAAATTATAACGCCAATTCTGGAGCTGCAGCCATTATTGGTTACAGAACCCAAAAGATTCTGTATCTTGGAGTAACGTTAATTATACAAAGAAGATAAAGAACACTTATGTTATAAAAAATTGGACAAAAGCTTCGACTACAATGGAAAGACAAATAATTCTAGATGTTATCAACAAAACGATATAGTTTCGATGGAAAACTAGTACCAATTTTCTTACGAAAGCTTTTAAAAAATAACATATTAAGATTAAGAACCGCTGTTACAAAAGCAACTGAATACCATCAACAGTCAGATAAACCAAGTGACTTAAGAATAAAGTTTTTGAAAAACGATACATCTAATATGCAGCAAGATTAAAATTCCATGCAAATAGTCTTTTAAAAAATATGAGTAACAATTATGCTAAACAATATAGTAATGTAATAGCAAAGTTTCTAGGAGGTAAAACAATAAATTATAGCTCTCGAGAGTCCTATGACATGAGATGCCACGCTGCTGGTTTGTCTTCTTCTTCTTATGGTGCCTATCCGTTACGGATGTTGGACACTAACATGGCTATTCTGACTTTGTTGACTGCTGCCCTGAAAAGTCCGGTAGTGGTTAAGTTAAACCATTTCCGCAGGTTATGCAGCCAGGATATTCTTCTCCGTCCTGGACCTCTTTTCCCATGCACTTTACCTTGAAGTATGGTCCACCAAGTATGGTATGGTTACTATGAAGTATGTCGTACAATTCTAAGGGTCAATATCAACAAGCCCTTCACAAAATTATTAATAATTTAGTCTATTAATAAACTCTGAAATAATTTAATCTACTCTTCAACTAAAAGTACGAATAAAATGTGAAAGTGCATATTATGTCTGTAGTTGCAGTAAATAAATTAAACCGGGTTAATTTGTCTATGCACACCATGTGTCACTGAACAGCACCGGTTCCGACTAAAACATGGCTGATTTCTTCTGCGCGAAGAAGATGCGTGTACTTCTTTTTTTTTAAGCAGAGTGGGCATTCTGATTGTTTATTATTCTGTGCTTAAGATATCCTATATATTGTTGAAACGATAATATAGTTAAAGTATAGTCATACGTTCATATACAAAGTGTTCTAATTAAGGAAAAAATATTCTTCTTCTTCATGTACCATGTTCTTTCGAAACGTTGGTTACCATTATAGCTATCTTAATTGTATTCACTACCACCGTAAATAGCATGCTTGTATCAACAGCATACCAATCTCGCAAGTTCTTTAACCATGAGGTTATTCTTCGTCCTAACTGCGTTTGCCTGCTATTTTTTCTTGAATGATATTTTGTAGCAACCTATATTTGGCACCTCTCTTTACATGTCCAAAATACTCCAGTTTTCTCTGTTTGGTGCTTTTTATGATCTCAGTGGTCTTGCTAAGACATTTTAGTATTGTGGAGTTTCGAATCTTCTCCACCCAGGAAACTTTTAAAATTCTTCTATAGCACCACATTTCGAAACCCTCAAGGCGATTTAGATCGATTTTATTTACAGTCCAGGACTCGACATCATAAAGTAAGACTGAGACCACGTAGCAGCGAAGTAGGCGGTTCCTCAAAGTCAATTTTAGGTCTCTGTTACATAACACCTTGGACATCCTTCTAAAGTTCTAGCCTGCTCTATCCTAGATCTAATTTCGTCGTGACTTTCTGCGTTACAATTTAATTGCTGTCCAAGGTAAACAACTAATAATAATAAGGAAAAAAATATTAAAAAATTTAATATACCTAAAAAAAACAAAATTTAATTGTGAAATAATTGTGATATAACATATAATAAAATAATAATTATAAATAATTGACACCCTGTGTATTTGCATATAACTTTAAATACGTCGGTATTCTCTATTATTACGCTTTCCCTACAATTAAAATAAATATTGTTTGGCTAAATTCATTGGTTTAGGAGTTATTATTTTTTTAATGCCCTACAATTTAAGGAAAATCGGAATATCTCCGAAATTACAATAATAATGTATAAAAAATGCAATAAAATACGGGAGTTCCATAAAAACAAACATACGTTTGATACGTCCACTTTATGAGACCCCTCGTATATTTCAAAATAATTTTAAAATTGCCTTTACATTCCCATTGCAAATTTATTTCGAACACTTTTGATAATACATCTGTTTTGAGAGTCGACAGACACGTTTTCCTAGAACTGCATCGACATAGATATAATAGTAGGGCATCGACACGCAAAAATTTCAAGCCCAGATGTTTTTACCTCTTGTAAACACTCATTTATATGTAATTTCTTAGGGTAATAAAAAGCATATAAAACAATCCAGGAAACACACTTTTGAAATAATTCAATAATGATAAGTTATTAATTATGATTAATAGGATCTTATTGCAGAGAATATTTATTACACTTAACATACTTAATATCTTTTAATTAATAGTTTTTATTTTACTTTGAATGTAGGTACCTAGTTATTATACTATGTATTTTCCAGAGGCCTATGTAACCACTTTCTTCTATATCAATAGACAAACAATTTAAGTTTTAAGTCTTAAAAGTACCATTGATATAGTCCAAGATAAATATTGTAAATAAACAATAATGGTAAATTGAACTGAAAGCTACAACATTGAAAAGTGTTTTAATCCTTAAACTCTAAAAAAAATAAACAAAAAAATATGTAGATGTGTAAAATGAAAAAAAAGCGTTATACCTCTTCATGAAAAGTAATCATTATTTATGATGTCAAAATTTAATAATTCACTCAAGATATTGTCATGCGCCACCTTCGTAGCTTTTCATATCTACACCATGGGCACTTTAGTTTATTCCTAAACTCGCATTTACGATTATGAAAACAAACTCTTATAAAATAATACTTTTATTTGAACTTTAATGACTTCATCTGATACTTAGATCTTCCATAAATAATAAATAATAAATCATTTATTATTAATTTCACATCTTAAATTAATTATTTATCAAATAAACTATTAATATTATTTAATAAGCAACACAAAATATTCCTGAAGCCGTGTCAAACATTTAGTAGCTTTGCCACCACTTTCAGTTCGACTGAGTGCGTTGTATGACAAAGATAGGGAATGTTCGATTTGGAAAATATTACCGCGGACATAGTGTTCATTTTTTTCGAATCCTGAAAAAACTAAAACATATTTTTGAAAAATTTAAACGCAGAATGAAAGATTACATTATTACCGAGGGCCGAAAGTCCTTAGAATAAACAAAAAGTTTTTTTGAATGAGATATATGAGATTAAAAATCACACTAAATTTTCTCTTGTTTTTCACCCCTGTAACTAATTAAAATAAACATTATAGAAGTTTTCAGGGACTTTCGGCCCTCGGTAATGATGTAATCTTTCATTCTGCGTTTAAATTTTTCAAAAATATTTATTAGTTTTCTCAGGATTCGAAAAAAATGATTGCATTTAAAAAGCATTGGCCCGAAATTTTGGGCCTACGCTCTTAAGAAAGGCAACCAGCCGAAACAGCTGTAGTGATAAGAGTTTAAAATAAATTTGTGGATGTTTTGAAAACAAAGTTTTCAGTGTTTTATTGTTACATATTAAATATAAATTTTCCCCAAGAAAGATTTAATAATATAAATGAATGTGGGACAGAAAATTAAGCTTAAGTAGACGAAAGATATAAAAAATAATTCCTCTTCTATATTAAAGTGCAACTGACATGACAAAAGTCAAGAGTTGCAATCTAAAAAATAACGTTTTTCAACTGAAGTGGACCATAGAAATTATCATCGTCTTTAACTCTTCAATAGTTTTCCCTTTATTCTTTCCCATTTCTTCGATCTGATCTATCCATTTCCTTCTGGGTGTTCCCCTTCACTCACTCACTTACTTCGATCACTCACCTCGATCAGTCAAGTCAAACAGTTACCTCACTCACTAAACTCACTCATTCACTTCACTCACTTACTCACTCAATCGCTCATCTCACTCACTACTAAATGTCTATAACTCCATTAATTGTGCTCCGATCACTCTGAAATTTGTACTGGATACTCTTGAACTTGAAAAGTAACAATTTCAGAGGTAACTACAGCATTGGAAAACATGAAGAGAAATAAAGCTGCAGGAGAAGATAGTATTACCACAGATATGATATTAGAAGGAGGTAAGGAACTAATTGCAATTGTAACTAAGCTTGTGGACAGTTGTTTACATCAGGGCAAAGTTCCTAAGAGCTGGAACAACTCTAAAGTAATCTTATTGCACAAGAAAGGTGATAGTCGAAAATTAGAAAACTACAGACCCATCAGCCTACTGTCACACCTGTTTAAAATACTCACCAAAGTCATAACTACTCGACTAACAAGGAAATTAGACGAATACCAACCATATGAACAGGCAGGTTTTAGAAAAGGCTATTCAACTTCCGATCACCTGTTAACCACAAAAATATTAATAGAAAAATGTAACGAATACAAGTTTCCAGTTTTCCTTGCATGTGTAGACTACGAAAAAGCTTTCGATACCATAGAACACACGGCCGTAATAAACGCAATGCAAAATTGTAGAATAGACAGCAGATATATTAACTTAATAAAAGAAACTATGAACCAAGCTACAGCTACATACTACCTAAATGAAAATGAACACACGAACCCTGTACCATTAAACAGGGGAGTCAAACAGGGAGATACTTTATCACCCAAACTGTTCACCTTAGTTTTGGAGGAGGTTTTTAAAAACCTAAATTGGAAATATAAGGGAATAAACATCAATGGCCGCTACCTCAGTAATCTACGATTTGCAGATGACATAATCCTGATAGCTACTGACCTACAAGAAATGCAAACCATGCTTGTAGAACTTCATACCGAATCTTCTAAAATAGGACTGAAAATGAATTTAAACAAAACAAAAGTCATGCACTCCGAAGACACCGTGACAATAATAAACGATAAAGTTATAGAAAAAGTTGAAGAATATATATACTTGGGACAAAAAATTTCAGAGTCCAAGCTTCTACCCCATATAGTATTTGCGACCAAACATAACATTCGACGAACCTCAATCTGATGGCCATAGTCAATTTCTTATTTGTAAACATTGACTTGTATTTTATAAAGCCTTTTCGAGCTATTTCTATTCTGACCTTTATCTCCTGCTCTGACGCACTATATATGTGAAATCAAATCTTGACTGTCTTTTTCCTTTTCTGTTTTTTTTTCTTTCCTTCAATTTTATTTTAGTTTGTGGCGTAGCAATGCGCACCATTTTTAAGGTGAACCATTAGGAGTAACTGGAGCATAAATTGTAGATTAGGTTAAATACAAAATATTGGTCAATAGTAGGATTAGACAGATTCTTTTCTTCTAATAAAAAATATAAATAAGTATAACAAATTTTTACAGTATGGCTTTTTTTCTGAAAAATTTTAAACTCCTTGTAATAAATTGTAGAAATAAAAATGGGCCGTTAAATATGTATTAAAATTTTAAACTCCTTGTAATAAATTGTAGAAATTAAAATGGGCCTGTTTTACGTTTAGCTTAGATGATTATATCGTTATACATATAATTATATTTTTTATACTTACTGTTTTATTTCCTTTTAAGCTTTTTTGGAAAAGCTTTTGAACAAGCCGCTGAACGAGTAAACTGTGACGCATCCTGTGACTTCATTGACACATCCTGTAAGTATCACTGATCAAATTTTAATTTTAAAACATATCGTGAATATGTCTGTTATTACAGCTGCCTCACTATAAAGGACCTCATATTACTCGTTAAAACGAATAGAGAGCTATCAAAATGTGAATTTTTGAACCGATATTATTTTGATTTGTAGTGATATTATTTGAGTCACCCTCCCCAATTTCTTGTCAGAGTACAGCAGAGAAACTATCGAAAATCTCATAGAGAAAAATATTGATAGGAAATGAGAAAAAATGAGAAAAAAGCACTTAACCTTTCAGCGCGCGCCTACATAAATTTTATGACAATTTAACAAAATAGTGTACGCCACTGTTATTCTAAATTTAGTTGCTGCCTAACAGTTTTCTATTCTTGAAATGACCCGTTAGGTACGATGTGGCAGGTAAATTTGGTTGGTTGGATAGTGGATAGGATACTGAATTTAGTTGTTGTGAGATATTTGAATGAAGAGGAACAGTCATCATAAATTTTATAGCACGCGAGTTTTGGAGTAATTATTTTTATTTATGTAAGTATTATGATCTTAAACAATTTTATTTCGCTTATTTGCATTCTGTATCAGATTTTAAGTTTAGAAATTAAATAATAATAATAATATTGATATTGAATTTTGTTTTTTTTTCAGATAAACCAAGAAAATGTCTAAACGTCCTTTGTCAACAGAGGAGATTGCTTATTTAGCTGAGCATTTATGGGATCAAAACGAAAACGAGTCAGATCACGCTGTGTCTAGTGATAGTGATTTGTCTGAGGAGTATATAGAAGAAGAAGATGTAGACAGTTGTTCTGAAGAGGGATTATCCGATTATGAATCCGTAACAGCTTCATTTTCTGACTATTATGTAGCAAAAGATAAAACTACCAAATGGTACAAAATGAAAACGGCAACTTCATCGAAGATAAAAAAAATTAACATTGTAAAAGAGCAGCCTGGTGTCACTCATAGAGCCCGAAATATCAATAATGAGCAATAAGCCTTTTTGAAAATAATAGACATTGACATGATCGACAATATTATATGCTGCACTAATAAATATATTGCTGAAATAAGAACACGTCAAGTATATTCTAGAGAACGAGACTGCAAGGATATATTGAGAAAGAGAACAAGGAGAGCAAGAGAGATTTGGGCAAGCGACGGAACAGGAATTGAGATAACAATGGCTGTTATGAGTTACAAACGATTTTTGTTTATAACAAATTGATTGAGATTTGATGATCGCACAACCAGATTTGAGCGCCGCAAAATTGACAAATTGGCTGCAATTCGTGACTTTTTTGATGCATTTGTGACCAATATTCAAACATCCTTTAAACTTGGTGCATACGTTACAATAGACGAAATGCTTCACCCTTTTCGAGGTCGTTTCAGTTGGGTGCAATACATGCCAAGCAAACCAGCAAAATACTGCATCAAAATGTACGCTTTATGTGATACAAAGACATGCTATACTTCAAATTTAGAAATATATTGCGGCAAACAGCCCGATGGTCCGTACGTTACATCCAACTCACCAACTGACATTGTAAAGAGACTTGTTGCTTCGATAGAAAATAGCAATCGAAATCTTACTACCGACAACTACTATACTAGTATTCCACTTGCTAATTATTTACTGCAAAAAAATATCACGTTAGTTGGAACTTTGAAAAAAAATAAGGCAGAAATTCCTGCAGAATTTTTACCTAACAAGCAAAAAGTTACTAAAAGTTATCTTTTTGGATTCCAAAAAGACATGATGCTTGTGTCTTTTGTGCCTCGCAAAAACAAAACTGTAATTCTGCTTTCAACTTTACACGATAACGACGAAATACATCCAGACACTCAAAAACCATAAGTAATTATGGATTATAATGCAACTAAGGGGGGTGTTGATACAGTGGACAAAATGTGTGCAACATATTCAGCTTCTCGCATTTCCAGGAGATGGCCTTGTGTTATATTTTACAGTTTATTGAACATAAGTGGAATGCGCAAGTTTTATATAGATTTTCGTGTCCTGATAATTGCCCAAAAGATCGAAGAATTTTTTTGAAAAATTTGTCGCTGAGTGTAATGAAAGAGCACCTTGTTTCAAGAGCTCAGCTAACCAATTTACCCTCATTGTCAATGTCGGCGCATTTCTAAAAGTTAGATATGGACAAACTGTAAATGAACACGAGGAAACAGTTCGTCTTTCAAAACGTGGAGTTTGTCGTTCTTGTAACGCGGAAAGAAAAAGGACAACGGCATCCATGAAATGCGTTAAATGCAATTCTTTTACTTGCAAAAAACATTCACTTACTACAATTCTGTGTAACTCCTGTAATACAAACAATCAGGATGATAGTTTTTAACTGTATATTGATTTATTTGTTTACCTAGACTAAAAAGTAAAAGTGTAATTTCTGTTTTAATTTGTAAATTTTGCAAATAAATATGTTTATTTATTATTATTTGTAATATATTTATGTTTTTATAATTTACATTCAAGAAATATCAGATAACTCACATTTATCCAAAATACATAAAAAATATGACACGCGCGCTATGATGTAAAAAATATGGGCAAGAGCGCTGAAAGGTTAAAGAAACGATGAAAACAGAAATGAAAATAAAAAAGAAAGGAAACCCAAGGAAAAGATGGTGTGATGACGTGACTAAAGATCTGATAGAAAAAGGAATTCGAAACTAGACAATCATGCAACAGATTGGTAAAAATGACAATAGCTTTGTTTCGAAAATTCGTGAATTCGTTTCGTGAATTCGAAACTAGACAATCATAGCAACATATTGTAACAAGTGGCAATAGCTTTGTTTGGCTCTGGTCCTAATTTTTTTTTTATTTTAGATTTTAATTTTTCAATTTTTACTTTATTTTGATTTTTTTTTTCTAAAAAAATTATCTTATATCGAACAATTTGCAAATATTCTACCATTTTATTGAAATATAACTGTTTTATTTTAATAATCTTTTTTTTTATTTTAGATTTTGAAATACACGCCAAAGATAGGACGAGATTTTTTGACGCATTAACAGCGCTGTTAAGCTGATGGTTTTTAAATATAATTATTAAGTACAAAGTAAACTGTAAGAATTACTGTAAATATTATTTATTTTTACTTGTAAATATTTTTTATACTATCGAATTGTGTATATTTGAGTGTCGAAAAAATATAATTTTCGTATGAATTTATTTTCTAACACTCCCTTTAAAGCCCAACACTTAATGCTATATATAAATTTACTAGTCGAATAATACATGTTTTATTTCTTATACTTACCGTAGATGACATCAAGTACCTAAATATAGTGGCGTATCGTGGACTAATCTAGAGGTGGACGAAGTCGCATCAGCGAGGCCCTCTTCTTTTAGTATCTGTTTAGTAAAAATATCAAAGTACTATGTAATACTTGTAGCAACGGAGAGGACAAGTTTGTTCAATTAAAGCAATTTTTAACGAATCTTGTGGAAACTAAAATGCAGGATCTAGAAAGGAAAATAGCTAATATTAATCCTACAATACAATCCGAACATCAGGAAGAGATAATTGAAGAAGCCATGGACCGTATTAATCGATCGCACAATATCATTTTGTATAACGTACCAGAAACTAATTCTGCTATGGAAGATAATAATAAAGTAAATGATATTCTAACTACGATACAAAGTGGTAATTCAAATCCGGTTTCTGCAAGACATGTACACAGAATTGGTAAACGATCAAATAAGGCCCGTCTAATGAAAGTGACCTTTTCAACACCCGCGCAGGCTAAGTCTATTTTGCGTATCAAGAATAAATTAGCCACATCTACTTTCTCTGCTATTTCAATTTCTGATGATAAAACACCTCGACAGAGACAATACTTAAATGACCTCCGGACCGAACTGAAACGTCGAACAGACAATGGAGAACAAAATCTGATCATTAAGTATGTAAAGGGTAGACCTACCATAGTCAGTAAAACTGAGAGCTCTTTAAACTAAATGTGTCCAGCAGTTCCAGATCAAGTAAATCACAATACGTTGAAATAACATGTTATTACCAAAATGTACGCGGCCTTAATAGCAAAATTTCATTATTTATTGCAAACGTTAGTGATTGTGAATTCGACATCATAGCATTAAGTGAAACGTGGTTACGCAGTGATGTTTCGAGTATGGAACTCTTTCCGAATAATTATGTCGTATACAGAAAAGACCGAAAATTCCATGAGGTGGATAAAGTGAAGGGTGGTGGTGTAGTGCTCGCGTTAAAAGATTTCATAACATCTGAAATATTGGACATCACGGCTCTCGACGCACAATTTCCACTAATTGATCTTATTATTGTCAAGTGCCGGATTGGTTACAAATATTTTTATATAGTTGTTGTTTATTTACCTGATAGATTAAGTTTGGTAGACTTTGAATATTTTTTCGATTGCTTAGGACAATTTGATTACTTAAATAATGACTGTATAGTACTAGGCGATTTTAATGTTTCAAGGTTTATAGATAATGATATGTCTGATTTCAAAACTTCTGTAGTTTTAAGTTTTGCGGGCTCTACTGGCCTTAGACAATTTAACAATGTTGTTAATCATTTGGGTAGACTGCTAGATTTGGTCTTATCGCATTTCAGTTGTGATGTGAAGCATGATGACTCACCTTTGGTCTATGAAGACTCTCATCATCCAGCTCTTCTAATAACATTTACGGATATATTTGTAAAAGAGCCTAAATTTAAGTGTGGTTTGAAGCAATTAACTTACAACTTTAAAAAAGCAAATTTTCCTGCTTTATATCGAGAACTGTATGAAACGGATTGGAATTCTCTGGATACTTCTAATGACGTTAATGAGACTTTAAATAACTTTTATGATAAGATTTTTTCTGTGTTTAATAAGTATATTCCAGTTTATAAAAACTTTAGCTATAAATACCCCCCCTGGTTCGATGCTGATATCATTCACAACATCAAATTAAAAGCAAAGTTTAGAAAAAAGTTTAAACGATTCAAAAACCATTGTGATTTGCTTGAGTTTCAACCGTTAAGACACCTTGTCAAATCAAAAATCAGTTTGGCATACAATGTATATGTCGAGAATATCCAAATTGCTTTATTCTTCAACCCCAAGAAGTTTTGGTCTTATGTAAATTCAAAAAATAATAGTTCAAGAATTCCTGGTGTGATGAAATATAATGACATTACTACCTCCGACCCACAAAATATTGTGAATGTTTTTGCAGAATTTTTCAAGAGTGTTTTTCTGTCATCAGATATTAATTTCAAGGCTAACTCTTCCTCAGTTAACGCAGATTACTTAAATTTTTATCCTATTTTAGAGTCTGAGATAATTTTTGCGAGTAAGAAATTGAAAGACAAAATGACGTGTGGACCTGATAATATTCCATCCTTTTTGGTTAAGGATTGTATAGGTGCCTTAACTGTGCCACTTTTAAAAATTTTTAATTTATGTCTTCTTAACAAGGAATATCCGAGTCTCTGGAAGGAGTCAAAAGTGTGCCCAATATTCAAAACTGGTAAAAAGGGTCAGGTAGAAAACTACAGACCAATTTTCATTATTTGTATTCTATCGAAAGTCTTTGAAATAGTTTTGTATAATCGTATTTATTCACACACTCGTAATCAGCTGTCTCAATATCAACATGGTTTTGTCTCCAATCGGTCCACTGTGACAAACTTATTAATGGTCACACAATATATCTCAGCAGCCCTAGATAATAGAAGTCAAGTTGACGTCATATATACTGACTTTACGAAGGCATTCGACAGAATTCAACGGCGTATTACTTTCTAAATTGTGTCTCTTTGGTCTTTCTGAGGATGCCGTGACTTTTATGAAGTCTTACTTGTCAAATAGAACGCAGTTTGTTGCTTATAATGGTTACAAATCGGAAAAGTACCTAGCTTCTTCAGGGGTTCCACAAGGTTCTAATCTAGGTCCATTATTGTTCTTGTTATTTATTAACGATCTGTGTGAATCAATTTCTGCACCATGTTTATGTTATGCCGATGATTTAAAGATTTATTCATTGATAAGCGACCTTAATGATTGTCATTTTCTACAGAGTGAACTGAATCGTGTACATGAATGGTGTAATGCAAATCATTTGAATCTTAATGCCAATAAGTGCAAAGTAGTTAGTTATTCTAGGAAACAGTCTAATATATACCATCCTTATATTATCGATGGCAATGAACTTGATCGTTTGAATAAAATTAAAGACCTTGGAGTTACATTTGATTATAAACTCACCTTTGTTGAACATGTTAATTTAAAGGTTAAAGAAGCACTTAAATCTTATGGATTCATAATTAGAAATAGTCGAAATTTTTGTCTTTCAAAATTAACGGCATATATCCCAGGAGGGGCATCAGCAATAGCGAGTTGTGTAGCGGTTTGGACGTAGTATCATTAGAATCTAGACGAATTAATGCCTCCCTAATATTCCTGTACAAGCTACTACATAATCTCATTGACTGCTCTGATATTCTTCGACAAATAAATTTTAACGTTCCATCTTATCCAGTGAGAAATTCGATTACGTTCAGAAATACACAAGCTAGAACTAATCTTATGTTAAATTCTCCTCTATTTCTCATGTGCAACTATTATAATTCCTTAAGTGCTTACTGCGATATATTTCACTGCAGTTTAAAGCAGCTCACTAGGATGGCTGAGATCTGCCTAGGTGATTAAGTAGTTTCTTTATGTTAAATACTCGAAAAATGTGTTATTTAGTTAGTACCTATGAATTATTAATATTTCATTTAACTTTAGTATTGTATTTTGTCCTATAAATGGATTCTGTTGGACAATAAACGCTATTATTATTATTATTATTATTATCTGTTCCCAAAATTTACCCAATAGATCAATTCTACCATCAAATAAAATTTATGACATACTCTTGATACTGTTTGTTCGGGCTGTTAGGCCGTTGTCTTGTGAGATTAGTTCTCGACGTTTTGCCAACACTATTGGTTGGCATCTTCTGAAGATGTTACTGCTTCGCTTGTGAGCTGAAACTGACGCCGCGTTGTTCGACTCATTGTTTGTTTTGACTTTCTGTGGGTGGTTTCTTCAATCTGGATTTTTGTTGTCCTCTTATAAGCTTTCTACCTCTTCAGTACGCGGTTCGTTTTTGTTTGTGTGGTTGGCTGGTGGGTTTTCGTCGTGGATCCACTGGTGGTCGTTGGAGGAGCGCCTAGACAATCAGAGGTGAAAGGCAATGGTTAAACGGTTCTTTTCAGAATTTATTGATCTAAAGAAATATAATTAGTATATGAGATTATATGAGTTTATTGATTTAGTAAATTAATAACTGTATGAAACGCGACGCGAGAGGGCAGCTGTGGTTGTATCCTCTGCAATAGACAGGTATTGTTGTGCAATGGGATCGGGAAACCACAGAAATCCGATCCCCCTGTCTAGAACAAGCTCGAAGTGAGCTTTTAACGTTAATGGCGACGACGATAGAAGAGGGAGTTGCCTCCTGTATGTCAATGTACTCAGGGAGTTTGTTGCTGGCAATAGCTAGTAAAATAGCGGATAGGAGAGGGAATTTGGGTCTGGGAAGTTTTCTGAATACATTGAAGATGGATGAGCCGGTAGTTTTTAGGATGCTTTGGGCTCTGAGGTTTTGGCCCCGGATGGTGCGGATTATATAACTCCTGCTCAGAGAGGAAAGCCTCTCATTGATGGGTTGGATATTCGACAGGTGATGTATAAGGGCGGAAGGGTAATCGTGTCGCTTGTTGTTTACTCTACTTAAGATTCTCCTCTCCAACGCTAGCAATATTTTTGTGTTGTGGTCGTGCATCGTAATATAGATATTAGATCTATAATCTATAAACACCACACTGAGGTACTCGATCCGGTCACGGAACTGTAGTCGGTCTCCCCAAAGTCTATGATTGTGCCTTGCGGAAATTATGGGTGTGACAGATTAGCTGTGCGATGGATGCCTAAAGAGAATCATTTGGGTTGGGTGTTACTCGCCATCTCCGACACGACCTGTCGACCAGGTTAAGGTGATTTTGGGCAAATCCACGAACTGAATCAACGTCT
This sequence comes from Diabrotica balteata, assembly GCA_918026665.1. Classification (NCBI taxonomy): domain Eukaryota; kingdom Metazoa; phylum Arthropoda; class Insecta; order Coleoptera; family Chrysomelidae; genus Diabrotica; species Diabrotica balteata. Next base: position 94,350,711 of record OU898279.1, on the reverse strand, counting down.
CGTTCTGTTGTTACGAGAGCTGTGTCATCTGCATAGAGTAAATTGGTTGTGCGGGTGTAGCGGTTAGGGAAGTCACTGTTGTATATGATGTATAAAATGGGAGCCAACAATGAACCTTGTGGTAATCCCGCTGTAGGAGTAAAGGAATCGATGAAGTGACACCGCTACTTTAAAGTTATCAGGCGATGAGAGATATTATTAATGGATAAGTCTGACGAATGAGAGTAGCAGGCCGATGTTCAATAGTTTCTTGACCAGTCCCACATACTTGTCCTGAAAAACTTGGTCAAAGGCTTTTTGAACATCGAGGAAGATGCCTAGTGAAACTCTTTTCCGTCGTTCAGACTTTGTGTAAGGTATGTGACGATTTCTGACAATGCCGTTTTGGTAGAGTACCCTTCTCTAAATCCCAATTGGATTGATGGGGTGATATTGTGTTCGGTGGTAAAGTCAACGAGTCTCTCTTTGAGGATCCTCTCGAAGACCTTAGCAAGAACGTTAATAAGTGATATCGGCCTGTAAGAGGGTAAATCGGTACGGGTTTTGACCTTTTTTAAGAGCATGATTGTATTGGCTTTTGGATTTGGCACGGAGATAGAAAGTAGCAGAGTTTGAGGATGGCATTGATTATGTTCGTCAGGTAGAGAGTGACACTCGGTGGAAATTGTTTCACGCAGTTCCTGGCAATATTGTCAGGTCCCGGTGAATTCGATTTGCCAAAAATTATTGAAAGTTTGTTGATCCACAGGTGACACGATGGGATGATGATGCGGCGCCTGCGGATTGAAGGGGGCGCCGAGCTGTCGTGTGATGTCTCTCTCGATCCTTGTACGGAAGGCGAGGTCAAATCTAGGATCGTTAGGGGAGATTAAGGTGTTTTGTAGGTGGATTTTGAAGGCGTCGGCCTTCTGTTGATTTGAATTGATGATTTGATTATTCACCACAAGGTGAGAAGGGTTATTGGTTCTCTGTTTGGTTAGGCATTTGAGTTTGTGCCAGAACTTACCACCGTCACGATAATCAAGACTAGATGTGGCCGCAATCCATTGTCTGGATTGCAGATTGTTCACCTGTAGTTTGATCGCTGAAAACAGGCGGTTGTATTCTGTTTTGACAAGGGGGTTGCGGGTACGTTGACGACAAACAAAAGGGACGACGGTGGAGTCGTCTCTTTTGTTTGATATTATTGATGATATATTGAGTTGAGGTGGTTTACTAGGGTTGACAAGCCTATTGGGGACTGATCTCAACTGCTTGATTTATCAGCTCAGGGGTAATCGTGATACCTTGATCGATATATCAGGCTGTGTTAAATTTTGGGAGGTAGGGGTTTAAATATCTGTTCTTTAACTACCAGGGTACGTGATCAGACGTAATCGAGTCACCCAAAAAGCATTCGTCGTCCAGTAGGTCAATCACATCGTATGTACAAACGATGTGGTCGACGGACCACATGCCCTGGGGACCCATGAAAGTCGGTTCACGGTTACGAATTCGGTGTAGGGGGAGGTTAATGAGCATATCCGAAAGGTCATTGCCTGCACGGTTCGTAGCTGTGTCGCCAAATTGAGTGTGCTTAAAGTCTTCAAGTATGATTGCCTTGTTCAGGCTGGAGATAACCAAGCGATGCTTCGGATAAGGGTTGGGCCGGCGCCGGATGTTTATAATAAGAGACTAGTGTGAGTGTTGGATATTATCGAGGTAGATGTCAACTGCCAGGAAGTCTTCATCATTAAGGATTACATGGGGAGGGGTGGTGTGAGGGGAGAAAGGAATACTATATTTAATTAGGAAGCAGGTACCACGAGATACTTGGTTACGGGGGCGGTGTAGAGTGCAGTATCCGGGGAAGATAGGGTCATTTTTGGAGAGGGCAAGGATTTGTATATTATGATGTTGTAGGATGTGTTTGATGAAGGGGTGTTTTCTCGCAACACCTTGGCGGTTAACAGCACCTAGCGAACTGACCATTACAAAAGCAGGAATAAGATGGATGCTCTGTTGTTATGAGTCACAAGAGTGCTCTTGTGGCCGAACATCAGAGTGGAGATATGGTTTGTTACATCCAAAATAAGCTAGCTCCTATCAGGAAGGAGATTAATGAGGATTAGAGATGTGAATTTCATGACTGCCTTCATATCTGAAGACAGTTCATAAGGTGGGATGCGTTTCTCTGTGGTTATTGGTTGTGTTTCCTGTGGAGTTTTAGGAATGTCCCTTTTATGGGGGCATTTGGCTGAACAGGCCGCTTGGTTACCACCACAGTTAGGACATTTCGGTGATTGAGGAGTAGGACAGGAGGAGGACTTGTTGTCTTGCCCGCAAGTAGGACACCGATATTGCTTTTGCAGGCACTCCGTAATGGTATGCCCGTTTTGGCTTCACCAGCCGCAGTACTTGGGCACAGGAGGAACGGGGTTGGAGTTGAGTGGAAGCTCTACGTGTAAACGGAGCCCGTTCATGAATATGCCTCTGGTCAGCATCTCCGTGTACTTAAGTTCACTGGAGCTGACCAGTTTGACAAAGGTGGTAGGTAAGTTGCTGCGGGAAATTATTCGCCATAGTTTCACTACGGGGATGTCCATGTCGGAAAAGGTACAGGTTAGGTCGGCGTCAGAGTAGACTTTGTCTACGCCTTTGACGACCACCATGAATGGGGTGGTAGGACGGGTGAAATTTCTAGGTGTAGGTATGTGTTTTGGTGTAATTTGGACTTTTGGATCGCCCAGTCGTCATGAGTAAGGTGGGCGATTTGTGTTGGGAGTAGTTTTACCGTAGAGATCTGGTTTAAGAGAAGCTCTCTGGTATTAATAAGTCTGAAGAAATATCTTTGAGTGGATTTCTCCAGGGTGGTGTGTGTAATGGTATAGTTAAAAGTTTTGGGTTGTGTATCTGCGGTAGAGGGCGTAGCAGGAGGGGGTTGTGGTCTGGAAGTGTGCATAGCAGTCGCAGACGATGGTTGTGACTTTGTGGAGGGGGTGGGTTAATATTTTGAACAGGTATGGGTTGAATTTGTGTGATGTGTGTGGTTGAGGTGTGTTGTTGGTTGTCTGCTTGAGTGGTAGTGGGGAATGAGGAAGGGTTAGGGATGGCGGACGACCGGGACAGCTGTAATCGAGCGATCAACCGGTCAATCTGGTCGCCAGGGAAGTTGGCTATGAGGTCTGTGAAGAAATTATCGGTGATATTATTCATCACAGGGGTGGTTGAGTCTTCAGGAATATGAATTTTGGGTGGAGTGAATGCAGGTGGTGTGAGTTGTGTTAAAGCATAATTTGGTGAAAGAGGTAAGGGTGATAAAGGGTTTGGTGGTGTATTATGAGTAGGCAGGGGTGGGAAATCTGTGTAGACTTGAATGGTGTGAGGTGTGCTTGGAGGAGGGTTGGGTGGTTCGACTGGTTTGGGTTTGTTTGAACGGGTCGAGCGAGGCATTTTTTTGACAAGTGTATACTAGGTTACCTAGAAGAAGCCTGTTTTTTTACTCGACGTGCAATGAGTAAAATGGCGGGTAGCCGGACTATACTGTTTTATGTACGCTAGCGGTCCCTCGTTGTGTACTTTCTTTTTCCTATAGTTACTCTTTTAAGTAACCGGATTCAGCAAGTCCGGATCCTTAAAAGGAAGCTGGCAGCGCCGCCAACAGCGAAAGTGGGTGGCCTTTCTTACTGAAACCACCCACTATGCTTCCACTGTGACCTGCACTGGCCCAAAAACTCGCTTGATTGCCTTATTTCTTTGTTCTCTTTGTCTTCTAGGCACGTGGCCGACCCAAGCGGTCAGAACAATGTCATTGCCTATGACTGCCGTCTGCCCCTGCGCTATAGAAAATCGTCGCACTACCTAAAAACGGGAAGCAATACCGTCTGCCACGAATGTTCACTGTAAACTGCTTCCAACTGCTTAATCCGCCGCGTTGTTTTACGGAGGCCATATTTATATTTTCTACTCACCTCCCCTCCACTGGTTTCGGCGTGAGGGGCGTGTCGTCGTTTGTAACTTTTTTTTTCGTGATTTGAGGGAAGAGTGTTTGAGGATTTTAATATTGGTGTCCATGTTTTGTTAATTTTTGGAATGTTATATCCAGCATCTGCGTATCTTCAAACAGTATCTGATGTTCTCCGCTTCCCAAAGCGTGTTCGGCAACGGCAGATGATTTTTCGATATGTCCTCTAAACGACAATGGCTTTTATGTTCGTTTATCCTTGTGTTTGTGTGTCTTTTCGTGGTTCCCACATATACCATTCCTCATGTGCATGGTATTCGGTATACTCCGGCTGTTGCTAGCGAGTTACGTTTGTCCTTCACCGATCTTAAATAGTCCTGATTATTTTCTTTGTTGGCGAAACGTCGAGAACTCAGAAGACAACGGCCTAGCAGCCCGAACAAATAGTTTAAGTTAGACGATGGGCGTGAAAGCCTAACGGATTTTAACTTAAAAAAACTTATGTTTGTGTAAAAATTAAAGTAAATATCTTGCAATTCATTTTTAATAATATTTTGAATCATCAGTTTGCGAACATTGTGACTCTCACCACTTGACTGTAGAACACTTACTATCTGACCAAATTCACTTTGTATTTGAGATGCGCACAAAAAGAACGGAGAGAACGGTTTACCGGACGCCAACACCAGTGTGCATCCAAATCTCAAATACAAAGTGAAATTTGGAAATATCTACTTATAGAATATAGTAATCAATAACTCATAGAGTGTAGTTATTATAGAATATCACATAATGATAGCACTAAACTCTGTCTACCGAAGAGACGGAACAATAAAAATGCGTGATCTTCACGTGACTGTATACTTCATTGAAGAACAAGTTCATTTAGTTACTTCGCAGAAGTTGTATGACTCTGATATCGGTATTGTGTATAAGGGCGTGCGTTAAGCTATTTTGAAGAAATATTGTGATTTAATTGTATTTATATGTTAAGACTTATATTGTGTAGTATCATATAGTTTTGTGTTTTGTAAAGAAATTAGGTAAGTATATTAATACAGATATTGGTCAAAAAAGTAATGTGGAGGGAATCACGTGGTATAAATATGTTTATTTCGAACGGTTGAAATTATTTTATAAAAAAGAATATATTAAAAAACAAGATAGTCAAAGCTTAAAAATAAATTGTGAAATAAATATCTATATCACTGTCATATTTTAGATATGGATCACCACCAGAAAATTGATAATAACACGCAAGTTGAAAAATTAGTTCCAGGATATCCGCTCAGAAAACGAAGACGAACTCATTTATCGGTGTCAGGGAAAGAAACAATTCTCAATATTTATAAAAGTTATAGACAAACTGGTCCAAATACTAATCAGACAGAATCTGTGAGTTTTGTTTTGAGTGCAGCTGGTGAGATGTTAAGTTTTTCTAGTGTATTGTATTTAATTTCATAGTAACATTCTCATACCATATTGTGTGTTTATTTAAGGGGTAGCAGTAAGTACGGTTTTTGACGTGTTAGCTGAATACAAACACACTCATGTTTTTTCTCATCCAAAGATATATCATATACAAGAAAAATTTTAGACAATATTTCAGATGCTACTAAAACATAAATTCGGAGTAAAATTCATGATTTTTTTTTCAGAAATGAACTTCAAACCCTTAATAAAATTCTAAGCGGAATTAATAACAATGACAATTCAAATTTTAAACGAGCATCACTTGCTAAATTGGTTAAAGAAATTAACTTTCAGTAAGCAAAAATGTGTAAAGAATTACAAGATATATTAAATAACGTTTTTTATTTTAGTTTTATAACGAGACATTCTAACAGAAAATAATGAAATAATCTCGTGCAGGCGTAGGTATCTACGCGAAATCAAAAAGTTAAGAAAGGAAAGGCGGAAGATCTATTACCTAGACAAAACGTGGGTAAATGCAAGTCCCAGGTTACACTACGAGCAAAATATGGGTAGATGAAAATATTAAAAATCCCAGACAAGCCTTCTTGGAGGGTGTGTCAACAGGGTTAAAAGCTCCTTCTGGTAAAGGAAAACGTTTAATTGTATTATATATTGGATCAGAGGAAGGAGTTGTAGCAAATAATGGTTTCATGGTCTTTGAATCAAAAAAGGACTCCCCTACATCAGCTACAAAAAAGGGAGGAATACAAGCATGATTGAATAGATACGGTATAGCTTTTACAGAAGATCTGGTTAAAGCTGAATTACTAACATTATTAAAGGCCAATAAGCAGCTGAGAGATATGTTATAGACGAAATGGCGGCAATCAAAGAACATTATGTTTGACGTCTACCATCTTACCATTGCGAGTTTAATCCAATTGATTTGATTTGGGCCCAAATCAAGGGAGAAGTGGCAAGAAACAATACCAGATTTAAAATTGCTGATATCAAGCAGAGTTTTTATGAAGCAGTTTAAAATAAAACAGCACACAATTGGCAAAAGGCAATTGAGCACGTTAAAAAGAGGAATCAAAAATGTGGGAAACTGATAGGATAATGGAAATCACCGTTGAACCATTAATTATTAATCTGAATGATGATTCCGAAACTTCCACTTCAGACAGCGAATAAAATTTCTTGAATATATTTGATGTAAACAGGTATTTTGTTAAAAGTATTTTTTGGCATACCTACTTCATTCACTGTGTCTACTGAAGTTCATTTGAGATTTTTTCTTATTTACTGCAAAACTCTGTTTGCATAAAATGAAGTTTACACTTTTAGTTAAACAAAAAAAGTGATTATAAGGCCTAGAAACTTATCCACTTAATTAAAATCTATTAAGGTGTAACCAGGCTTAGGATTTAGTCAGTAGAAAGACGCTTATTTTAAATTTACATGTGTCTAATGTCCACATTGAATAAAGTGAACTTATATTATTTTGACTTTTTAAGGAATTTCAGTACTGGACATTCTGTATAATAAATTCTAAAAATACTATGATTCTATCTTTAATTAAATGAAAGTAAACATTATATAAATATTTTTATTTTGCAGTTATACTTTCTGACCTACTTTTGTAATGGTATAGTAATAAGTTACATTTAAGTTAATTTTATTTTTCTTTATGTGCTAGCATCTAAAAAATATTTTTTATATGTTTTCATAAAGTACAGTTCTTGATACTCTTTACATATTTACAGTACTTAGAAAGGATTAAAATTTCAAAATTATTTACATTTAAAATTAATTAATAATACAATAAAAAATAATTTTGCCTTGTAAACTTTCCCCTATCGATGTTGGGGTTGTCAACAAAATAAATAGGAAACGGGGTAGTTATCTGGATGATCCTTTGTTACATTGGTCACAAAAGAATAAAAATGCCTCTGCGGTCTGTACATTAAAAATTCTAACAAGAGATGACGTGAAGTATGAAATAAATACATATATCAATAATTCATAAATCCATAATAATTGCTTAAGTCCCAAAAATTCCACCAAAAGGAATATTAGAGAAAATAGACAAAGGTGTTGTTTATTTACAGATGTGTATTTTTTCCATTTGTAAACAAATAGAGAGAAAGGTTAGTGTTTTTTACACTAAAAATTTTTACCAAAAAAACTTATGAAAAAATAGAAAACCATACTTGATGGAACTTTTCACAAATCGCACATATTAATTCCCACTCTATGTACCAGAATGGAATGAGCCGCCCGGGTTGAAAATATTACCCACTTCTTGTCGAAATTAATCTGCAGGTTTCATCGGGTGATGATTTTTAACCAATCAAGAATGGAAGTTTTAAAAAGAATCACAAATATTCATTGCCATTTACAAAATTCTAAGAGGAAGCACTCTATGCAAGGTACCTAATATAAACATTTGACAATATGTATTGCTAGTCACTATATAGTACTTGAGTACTATTCAAGTACTCAAGTCACTTGAGAAAGGCAATCAGCCGAAACAGCTGTAGTAATAATTTAAAATAAATTTTGTGGAAGTTTGAAAACAAAGTTTTCAGTGTTTTATTGTTACATAAAATGAATTTTCATCAAGTTACGGTCGAATCCAACAATTATGTTTGTAAGAGTACAAATTTTTATAAACATTCTAAGTACGGTAACCACCACCTGGCACGCATCAGTCCTGCATGTCATCAACGCCTATATATTTTGAAGGTGTAGATGAAATTTGAAAAAAAAACTTGTTGCTGTAAGCTTGAAATTTTTATACGAGTATATTGAGAATTCTTTATTCATCATTGGCGCGGATACAGGTAATGGTCTGAATATTTTTAAAGGCAGTTCATCACTGAGATATTTTAAGTTAAAAATCGTTTTTAAATTTCCGTTCAATTTGTGATAAAAAATATGTTGTGTCTATTTTTCGTATGAGACGCCGTTTTTATGTAAACACAATAAAATATCTCAACCTGTATTTTTCATTTCTTTAATGCATTGTGTAATAGACTGTCAACAATTATTAGTCATTTTATTTAGCTACCCTTAACATTTGTCTAATGTTAAATAAGAAATGTCAAACTACGTTTTTTTTTATTAGGGGAAACCGGGGGAATTCTGAGAACCTAAGGTAAAATACTTACAAAGAGTTTCCTACGTACAAACAAACTTCCATAATTTAACTACTGAAACTTGTATCTATTGGGAACGTTATTCCCATAAAAAAAATAGGATTAAAGTTTAACGGATTTTGAAGAAAAAAATTTACTTTAAAAAAGTGTCATTGCGCGGTATTCCCTCAAGTACGGGGAATTCTGCGCAGAATTAAATAAATCTTTATCTTAATCTAAATTTATTGTAATAAAGCAAATATTGTAAACAAAACAGATTTCTTAAAGACAAAATTAAAAAAAAAAACATTAAGGAGATAGTTTCACTTTCTGACTGTGTTTCGTTCGACCTTGACACACATATCGCATGTATAATTAACTGCTGAGTCCCAACCACTACATTCTGAATGAACCTAATTAGAACAAATTACACAACGGTACCAAATTTTTTTGTCTTGTCCGAATTCACCGCACACCAAACACTCCTCATTTTCTAATGTTACATCTACATCATCTAATTCATCATCATCACAAAGCTTACTCTCATTATAACTTCAAACTCAAAATCATCAAAATATAACTTCTAACTTCAGCTTTCTTGCGTACAGGTCGTTTATTTGCTTTAGTAGATAGTTCTCCTACGGTTCCTGTCGTTTTTTTTTCTTGGTTTCATTTTTTTGGCCTCTTCAGCTTTTTTCTTAATATTTCTTTTTTCTTGTTTTATTTCTAATTGCGTTTTTTAGGGGCGTGGAAGTGAAAATTTCTGAGTGTTGTTTTGCACATGTTTTGGAACTTTTCTTTATAAATTTGAAAGGAAGAGGAGCTAGCTTTTCAATGGTTATACTAGACTGAGTTTTAATATTTCCTGACGTTCCAGGCTGGGGTGCAGCTTGCTGGTTTGATATCAATTTGGCATTATTAGATGGAGTCTTGTGCATAATTTTATCACATCTCGATGGTCCCGGTTGGGGTTCGGTATTTCTTGGTGGAGTTCTCTGCAGAGTTTCGTCACATCTCGACTGATCAAGGGCCCCGTCATTATTGGTAACGTCGGTTTCATTACAACGTGCATATCTGAAACTTCAGTGTGATCTACTAAGCTGAAATCATCTTCAGAGAATTTATTAGGATCTATGGGCCATATTCCAGCAGCACGGAACCCAGATATTCTTTTGTCCATCGTGGCAACTCTCAGGTATGCTCTGTTAAAAATGGAAGCAAGTTCAAAATGTGTGATCTTTTCATGAGTATGAGTTCTCAGATACAAGTCGCATTCACGATTGAAAGCATTCTTTAGGGACCCAAAAAAATTTATTATCATCCTAACCCGACTGCGAGAACACGATTTTATGCGGTTTTAACATAGGAATGTAACCGCTATGGCCCAGCAATAATGTAGCAGGTTCTGTGTAGCAATTCCTATTAGAAAAATCTGGTGTAAAAACAAACTTCAGGTCTTTCATTAAGTACCTATATAAATAAGAATACCTACAATTCATAAAAAAATTATTCAACCAATAAGCTATAGAAATATATATCTATAATATTATAGGTATGTAAATACATTTATTTAAAAAAAAATAATGAGGTTTGTGAAATAAATTGAAATATTTTAGACAAAACTTAGGACTATTTTCGCACTGCGCGCAGTACGTTATTACTTTCTTCACTTAATTTTTATCTATCAGTCCATCAGGGCTGTTTTCTCTTGTAACTTCCCTTGCAGTACCATCTATTTTCTCGTGTCGTGCAGTCTAATTTTGTAAATACATGAGCATTGGGGTTTACTTTTGCAGTACGTACAGGCCTCCTTGTAAATGAAATAGGCATTAACAATTGAAGTACCTAATAAAATTTCTATAACTTTTTTTGTACCTACGGGCAGTTCGTCGCAGTGCCGTACCGTAACTCGACATCTGAACGGAGTCAATGGAAATTTTACCTTAATTGTAATCAATTACCGCTTTCGGTTTTTGAATATTATGTCCCCGACGTTGAAGTTGGACCATTTCAACGTTGTGGTAGGTGGATAAAACCAAAATATTTTTTTTGTCGTGCCACTTGAGGACACATTTTTCTCTGGCAATTAATTCACCTTTTTAAGTTTTATATTTATTATTTCGGCTGTTCCGAGACAATGGGTGATATTATCCAAAAGTATGTGAGCTAATTGAAGGCTTGTTTACCAGTTACGAGTTATACAAATTCTACCAGACCCTAAGAGACCTTGCGACAATTTTAGCACTAGTCTGGTAGATGCTGCTAATTCACCTTACTTCTCTTTCCCTGCATATACATTTAGGTTCCACGTATAACCATTCTGAGTAAATAATTAAAATATTTTAATGCCATAATTATGGCACTTTTTTGGATTATACTGCTTGAAGAGTAAACATCCCTAAAACGGTACCTTGTTTTCATCGATGCAAAATGTTTTCCCTGGTGTAAATATTTTTTGATAGTTGCTTATGAATTGCTATATAAGTGGTTGCTTATATACCATTTAGTTGCTTATCATTTTATACCGTCGGTTTCCTTCTGGGCACTTAGAGTTATCTGAGAAGTGCCACATTTTCAGAAGTAACTCAAACTGGTTGCTGCTCATATTATTAGGAGCAGCATTATTTTTGAACATCCACTTCGTTGACCAAGAATCCCAAATGGAATTCACTATTCGCACTATTCCCATAAATCGCACTATTCCTATGTTCAAATGTGTAAAGCTTTTGAGTCGTTGTAAAACTAAACAATTATGTATGAAACTTACTTGTAGCGATAAGCAACACTAGACTGGCACCGTCGCGTCATCGGACACCTTGATGAATATTGGTCCGCTCGTTTCGAACGTCTCTGGTGGGCCATGGCGGACACCGGTGTCCATACGAAGTTCGCGCCAGGCCAAAGCAGACACCGGTGACCGGTCTATTTTTTTTAAACTATTAAAATGGTGGTGATTCGATTTGAATGCGGATTAAATGTTAAAATTTTGTCTAATATTGCTTTAGTCCAGGGGAACATTTTAACATCCTTAACCTGTTAAAATAATAACTAGAATTAAAAAAATATAATTTGATATTTGATAAATTAATATTTATGACGGCACAAACAATACAACTAAAAATTTGTATGTCTGTCATGCCATGCACAGACCACTAATGGTGATCTGTGATGCCATGTGTTATGTGTTTCCTTTGAGGTTATGTTTACTGTTGATATGTATATTGGGAATTATTTAAACATTTGTAAATATTTACGTATTCTTGATATTTTTTGATAAGTTCATCAACGAATTAAACTTAATTTTAATTAAAATGTCGAGACCTGAGCATCTTTCACCCCCCGAAATTGTAAGTCTTTATGTTTTTATATTTACTTAAATTTCTTTGACTAAAACCTAAATTTTTCAGTTTTATAATCAAGATGAAGCCCGAAAATATACCCAAAAGTACGTATAGATAACTAACTTAATAATACTAATATTACCGTTTTACCTTTTAATTAGTGGTCTAAATAAAATTTAGTCATAAAATATACATTCATTTTTATTTAGGAGTAATATTATTAGCAATAAATTTACATAAATAATCTTTCAGCACTAGAATTATTGATATTCAAGTTCAGATGAGTGAAAGGGCCATTGAATTACTGTTACTACCAGAAGATAAACCCTGTTTTCTTTTGGATCTTGGTTGTGGATCAGGTCTTAGCGGAAGTGTGTTAGAAGATCAAGGACATTTTTGGATTGGCATGGATATAGCAGAAGCTATGTTAGGTAAAGTAAACTTTAAAAAGCTTGTCATGACAGTGATCTAGATCTTACATACTGACATTAATAAACTATATTAAAAATTAATAATTCCTTGCTTACATTTGCTTTATGGTTACATGTTTATTTAAAAAAAATTTACAATTTTTAAAAAAGATTGGATGGAGTGTCACTAAAATAAGTAAAAATTAAATATTTTTGGAGAAAACCTACATACTTAAGTAATAAATTCAAATAACTCTTATCTCTACTTTATACTATATTTAAAAGACCTTTTTAGAGGACGCAACACCATACATTTGGCATTTGCATATTTCAATAGCCCAGAGGGACAGAAAATGATGTATATATATAATCAGTTTCGTATTATTGTCTTGCGTCATTGTCTGATGTCTAATTTCCACGAATTTCTATCATTCCATTGTTCTTCAGTCAAGTCTCAGGAGCTTGTTGCCTTTGTTATTCCCTCCTTCCATGTTCTTTTTTGTCTTCCTCGTTTCTTATGATCCATTTCATGGCGATTTTTGGTAGTCTTGCTTCTGGCATTCTTTGAACATGGCCATACCATATAAGTTGTTTCCTTTCTATGTCTGTTGCCAGTGATCCATCTACCCCCATCCGATTCCTTATTTCATTGTTTCTAATTCTGTCTGCCCTAGATATTTGAAGTGATCGTCTAAATACATCCATTTCTGTTGCTTCGAGTTTTCTTTTATTGCTTTCTGTACAGAAAATGATATTATTAAATAATTTTCGTACATGGCCAACAAAGTAGATGGTACCTCGGTACGCTAACCCTAAAGTAGGAAGACTATTTTAGAGACATTGGTTAGACGTTCTGCATTTGAATTTTGGGGACACCGAAATAACAGTTACATCACTCTATTGATATTAATTCAAATGTGAAAGGTTTGATTAGTTTGTGCTTCAAAGCCATAAGTTTGGCTGAAAGTTTTTAATTGTTTTTATATATACACTTATATATTACTTTTATTATTTTAGATATTGCAGTGGAACGAGAAGTAGAAGGGGACCTTGTGTTGTCTGATATGGGCCAAGGATGTCCATTTAAAGCAGGTAAATGAACTACTTTTAGAATCCGTAAACTAATTTTCAAAACCAAATTCAGATTTTTGCTTTAATCTGTGCCTTCTAAGAATTGCAAGGTAAAACAGACATTGATAAAGATGTTAATAGAGACACGTGGAATCTAAAATTTGCATTCCACAACATATATCCTCAACTAAGCAAAAATCCTTAGCGAATTGGTTTCTTGTACTCATACAGAGTATATCCGAATAAAAAGAAAAAGACAGTCAAGATTTGATTTCACGTACAATGCGTCTGTGTATCTGCTTATATGTATTTCGCCCTAATAGGGCTCATCAGAATAGCTATTCACAGGCGTTCTGAACATGAAAATAAATCTTTTCTGTCTTAAGAAGCAAGGTTTCGTATAGAAGCAAATAGCGACATCTGATATTAGAATTCAGATTTTTGCTTTAATCTTTGCCTTCTAAGAATTGCAAGGCAAAACACAATATAATGATGATTATATGTTTCTGATTGTAACACCATATTGACGCCTATGAAAGATCGAGCAGTCCCTTATGGGTTTCGTATTATTAGCTGTGTTAGGAAAATTTGAACTATAATGTTGATGTTCTGGAAATTTTAAATACAAGTGACGTCACTTTGTATAAATCGTGATGTGCAAGTGTTTTACTTTGAAAAATTGTATATATGTATAATATATCACATAGATACATACATATACTACATAGATATACACATTTGGAATTTTAAATCCGGAACATAGGGTTTTTAATACAAATACTAAGATTCTCTGCGTTGCAATTAACCAGTGTAAATTTCTTTATAACGTCGCGATATTTTATAACTAATTTATTTGTTCCACTGGATTACTTCTCCTCAGCGGTTTATAGTAGCATATATGGCACGCCGACAGTGTTGCTCTGTCTACCGATTTTTCCCGAAAGTCCGGTTTTGTGCAGATAATAAATAATGTCTTATTAACATCAATTTTGTTTGTGTTCATTAGGTATTATTTGAGTTATAAAATTTATACTTAAATACATTTATTATTCCAAATATTGTTTATAATTTCAAATTAAAAAGAGTGTAATATAATTATTTCATTCTTAAAATTCCTTTTTATTTTTAATTTTAGAAATCAACTTTTTTCAAGCCGTTTTGGCAATAAAACAACCATTTTTTTAATTATAAAATATTTTCATATCTACATTTATAAATAAGTACGTTTTCGTTGAATTGACATGTGACTAGGTGTGTTCCGTTTTTACACTTACACTGGCAGCATCGCGGTATGAATTCAGACTCCAATCGAACAAATGAATTAATTATAAAACATCACGACGTTGTATTGAAATTTACACTGGTTAATTGCACATCAAAGGATTTGAGCTGTATTAAAAATCCTATGTTCCGTAATTTTTTTTCCAAATCTGTATAGATATACATATATATTTTCAGAGAATGGATCGTTATTGCGATAAACATTTGGATATACTGCTCTTAAGCCAATCAATAAAATTCATTTTTTTCAAAAAGAGCTTGGTGGATGATTTGGATTTTTCGGCTTAAACTTATAGTTTTTATCACACAAAACAATGCTGACATAAAATATTAGTTGTTTTGTCTATATGTAATAGGTCCTTTAAGAAACATCATGAATAGGCACTTAAAGCCCAGCTAAGATCCTGTTACCTCCATTTTATTCCTTAGGTTCAAAACATAACACACTACATATTATTACAGTCCTAAGTTGTGTTGGTGTTAAAAGAAAACTTATATTACATTCTACTACTTATATCACAGTGTAGTTGTAGTATAACACTATAATGTATAATATAGTATATATTATAGTATAATATATAGTAATGTATATGTTTAGTTTATTTAAAGAAATTATATTATTTTAGGAACATTTGATGGTGCTATAAGCATATCTGCTCTCCAATGGTTATGCAATGCAGACAAATCGTTTCACAAGCCTGTACAGAGATTATACAACTTTTTTTGCACTTTATATGCTTGCCTGGTGAGTAAATACTTTATGTTTTACTTCCATAACAGTTCCATAATTTTAATTGTAATTACTTTATGATGTATGGAACATCAATCTTTTTAATAATTAGTTATTGTTTATTGGTCCTCCTTGACAAATAATCTTTTTAGGATGAACCACAATTGTAAAATAACTTCTTTATTATTGACTTTTTATATTCAAAATTCAAAGCTGTTTTTAAAAGTTATTTTTAAAAATTGAGATTATTTTTCCACCATACTGAGGGAACAGAGTTATGTTTCATGAAATGAAAGGTATTATTTTATTTTCTGTTTGCAACAGGTAAATCAAGAGAGCTATGATATTTTTGCTATACATTTGGATCAGGTAAAGATAAGTAATGTGAAAATGGAAATAAAGATAACAAATTGGTGCATTATATTTGAAATTTCCCTTCTCACTTCATTAAAGTTTGTTATTTATTCTTAAGTAGTTTAAGTTCAGTTTGTTTTTGTTTATTATTATCATGTCGATTGCAAAACAGTTAATGATTGGCGATTTATAAAACAGTCCATATTATCTATTTGTAATGTTTTATTTTGCAAATTAAAATTAACTGGCTATCTGTGATCGATGATAGGTTTATCTTCTGTAAATGCCTTAGCGTTGGCTTCTGCAAATTCCTCTAGTTTGGGCCTGCAAAATTTTGCTGTTGATCCAATGGTTTCTGGATAGGTACAGGTATCTGCTGTCTCTGAGGTGGGCGTTCTTGATAATTTTCGCTTCTTCCTGATGTTGAAGGTTGACTTATTTGATTTTTTTGAAGGTATCGAACATTATTTTTTTCCTGTACGTATTGTATTGCCGAGGCTAAACTTCCTGGTCTCATTGCTCTGATAACAGAGCCCATTGGTTCTCGTAGACCTCCTAAGAATATTGTAAGAGCTTGTTGATGGTAAAATTCTTGTTTGTTTCTCTTAATATCGGCATTTATGGTATGTAATTCTAGGTAATTATTAATACAGCTTAAAAGTCCCATGATCTTTTCGTTAAAATACATAATAGATTCTGTTGAGCCTTGTCTTAAATTTACTAGGTCCATTGTAAGCGAATTTTCGTCTCTCTGGTCTCCAAATTTTTGAATTAATGCGTTTTTTTTTCGTCCCAACTTTCGCATCCATATACAGATATAAATTCTTTGGCTCTACCTGTTAATTTACTGATAATACCGTGAAGCAAAAATTTGTTTTGTATATTAGCTGCATTAACTCTGTCATAATAATGGTTCAGAAGTATTGTAGAAACTTTAATAAATTCATGTAATTCATTTGGATTTCCGTCAAAATTTGGAAGAATGCATAAATTTTTAACGTCAAATTGTGGAACTGCCATATTTTAAAAAAATTCAATATAATATATAGTCAATAGTCAAATCAGTATAGTAATTTTCAATAGTCAATATATAAATTTATCAATCTTAATCTACTTATTTTCTATCTATTAATCTCTATGTTTATTAATATAGTATTTATTAAGAGCTATTTAAATTTGTCTTTAAATTTGAAGTTTCTGAATCTGACTCTAAAGTCAATCTAAGGACTTAGAGGAGATATTTTTAAATTGTTTTAATCTTTCTGTTAATCTATTCAAATCTTTGTTTAATTTATTTTCTAATCTAGCTCTGATTCAATCTAAGGACTCAGAGGAGTCGGATTTTATAAAAATTCTTTCAAAATTTTATCTTCTTAATTCTAAGTAATAATAAAAATGGCTTACAGGATAAAGACGATGCCAATGTGCATTCCTTTGCTCCTGAAGGCTTCTAACTTCTAATTCCCTCGGGTGAACTCTGCAGACAGTTTCCCTGGGGCTGGTTCTTGAAACAGTGGACAAACACTCAAAAGTGACGAAGATCTATAAAGGCTCTTTCACTTCCGTACTGACTCTGCGCCAATTATGAATGTTCTTGGGAAAAACACTTTTTTAAAAACTGAATTCACAATTCACTTTTATTTTCGACTTACAAAGATTTTAGTAACAACAACAATAATTTAAATCAGATTGAATTATAAATCCTACTGAAAATATTGATTTTTACATAGTGTTTTTATAATTTTATAATTGCTGATCTTGCAGTCCAATACGTTGCAATTCAGTCCAGAATGATCGAGCGGTAGTCCCGTGTGGAATCCACGTGGTAGAATTTACTGGATGGCAGCGGTCATTGTACTGTAACTCGCGGATGACGTGCAGTGGTAAATAAATTAGATGAAGTATAGTAGGATACTATGTATATAGTATTTTATCATGCGGATATAGTTAGATGAAGACTTCAGAATTAGACTTGGTGATATATTTTCTCGACTCGGCAGAATGGAGACGTGGACCCTTAAACCTTAAGAAGCTGGAAGCATTCGAACTGTGGATATACAAAAGAATCCTGAAGATATCATGGATCGGCATGTAGCAAATAACGAAGTCATGAGAACAAAAGAATGGAAGCAAACAAAACACGAAAATTATGCTTATACTGATTATACAAGAGAAGATCCAGGGCAAAAGAAGTATAAGAAGGAGAAGAATCTCATGGTGCTTTAACTTGAGAGAATGGTACAGACGCACATCAGTCGAACTATTCAGAACAGCCGCATCTAAGATCAGAATATCCATTGCCAACCTACATCGCTGAGATGGCACGTAAAGAAGAAGAACTTACACTTGTTTAGTTTTATGCATATTCAAGACTTGTTCAGTTCAGGGTTAGGGTTAAGTCTAGAGAACATGCTTTAAATCACGAAAGATGCTTATTTCTAAGCTTCTGAATAATTTAACCTGAATATTAAAAAGTCAAGGTAAATTAACCAGATATAAGCAACAAGTATACATAGAATGTGACCTGACACTAAAAGAGATATAAATAGAAAGAAAACTTAGGAACATAGCCGCAAAGGAAAGAGCAAATTTGAAAAGGACAAAAATCGGTTATGGATTCATGAGTGAATATAAAGATGATAACACATACAGAAAGAAACCACATTTAAAGGGCAACATCATGACAAAATAAGGAAGGCCATGTATGTATGTGTATATTTCACATGTGATTTTGTTCTTACTTGCACATTTCATGGGCTGGATCTTCGACGTAGTTCCGATGAACTCAATGAACTACAGAACTCCGATTATGTGGCCTCGCAGCTTCTTACATCGCACCTTCTTAATGAAAACACCAGCCAGTGTTTCGAAGGCATCGATCATTTCTTGGATGGGCCTATTCCTCTTCAATTTCAATTGTAAACAAAAGACGGTGTCTACATTGTGTCACTATCAAAACACAACTACTTAGTTAAACCTAGTAAAACCGAAAGTCGCTTTAAATACATCATTTCTGCTCATTCTCAAGGCTGAGTAACAGGTCTTTCTATTGTAAATTCACGTATTCTTTATTCTATTATTTATGATAATTTATGTATATGACCTTGAACTAAATCACGAAAGATGCTTATTTCGAATCTTCTATTTTAATTATTAAATTTAACCTGAATATTAAAAAAACCTGTGTGTGGATACTATTCTAAAGTAAACTCATATTCTCCACCACTGAAGTGTGAAATTGTGGCCTAAACCCTTAGAGTTTGCTCATTAGCATTTTATGTTGTATTATAATTAGACTTCGGCAAATATGCAAATAAAAATGTAGAAAATATGCGCATAAATATGCACGTGTTTACCCGAAAATATGCAAATATTTTACAAAATATGCATACAAATAAATAAAAAAATCGTAAAATAGTAACAATTGTATTTAAAAAAAAAGTGTACATAACTAAATATTTCCTACTATTCATTAAGATTTACATTTATTTTAAGTAACTACATCATTTTTAAGTATGAATAAACTTATTTAGAATTATGGTAACAATAAATGACCAAGTGGTGTTCAAAATTTTCTAACAAAAACTTGTGGCTTCTGTCTGAGTACATATATTTATATATGGAAAAACTTCGTTCAACATCAACTGATGTAACGGGAGCATTTTTCAAACTAACCAAAACATTTGGTTCTAAATTAATTGTTTCCGAAATATTTCCAGCTAGAACACTGACTACTTCAGAAAGAATATGGTAACCTTTATTTTTTTCCATAGTAGCTTCAAATTTTTTTAAAATATCTTGTCCAATATTACCTCTAACGTTCCGACAACATGACGCAAATTCTTTTATTAATGCTGTACTTTCGAACAATGACAGTTTTGGTGATTTTAACTGAGTAATTGTTTTTTTAATAAAACTAAAATGATTTTATAAATGAAAGTTCTTGTTGAAGCAAGTTACTCTGAAAAGTTTGTTTAGAATCCAAAAGAGATTGGGAACTTTCATCTGTTAACGTATCAATTATGTTCTTTATTTTAACAAAATGATCTGCATAAAAATTAGCTGCTTCTAACCATGTTCCCCATCGCGTTAAAATAGGTTGTGGTGGAAGAGGAATGTTAGGGCGAGCGCCCACCAAAGTGGCGTGGCAGTGGCAAGTAGCAAGTAGCACGCGTCTAGCATAATGTAACCAATGAAAACGAATGATTCAGTTTACACCAAAATGACAGTAACGTCATTCATTCTAATCATTCGTTAGGATTGGTTACATTATGCTAGACGCGTGCTACTTGCTACTTGCCACTGCCACGCCACTTTGGTGGGCGCTCTCACTTCGGTAGCATTTCTTTATAAAGTTGAATTCTTATAGGAGATTTAAGAAATACTTTTTTGACACTGGATATCATGGTATTTACAAGAGGAAACTTTTTTCGTATTTCCTCTGCAACTCTGTTTAATCCATGCGCTACACAAGTGACATGTATTAAATCTGGGAAAAATATTTTTAAATTTTGTCCTGCTTTCACCATATAAGGAGCAGCATCCGATAAAATAAGCAGTAATTTATTAGAAGGAATAGTTGTCGGAAGAAAAAAAGTTGCTAATGTTTCTTGTATAAAACGCGAAATTGTTAAAGCATTTGTTTTCTCAAGTTGCTGGCATGAAATAAGATGAGATTTTGGTAAGGTATCTTCTTTAAGAACACCAATCAATAAATGAGCAATATACTTTCCTGAGGAGTCAGTGGTTTCGTCTACAGATATGTAAAAATAATTATCTGCAATTTCTTCCTTAATATTAATTAACACCGACGAGTATAGCCCGTTCACATTATTTCTTCTTAGAGACCGATCACTTGGAACATTAAGTTTGCAATATTTTTTTAGAAACGAACTAAAATTTATATTTGCTAATTTTGAAAGCGGTATGTTTGCAGACACTAATGCGCGACAAAAGTCTTCATTATAAGTTTCTTGCTCATCTAATTTTTTGAAGTAGATTGGAAACATTTAGCCATTGAAGTTTGATGTTTTCCTCCTATTTTTCCTTTTTTTGCAATGTGTGAAGCAGTTCTCACATGTTGGTCTATCTGAAATTTCTTTTCACATGCTATCTATAAATAAAAATAAAAACCTTTATTTTAACCCAACCTTTAAAATATAAAAATATACAAGGTGTTTTTGGTTAATCAAATAACTGGTTTGGAAAAAAAAAAACACTCGCTAAGTGTTTTAAATGCAGTATTAATCCACAAATTAGTTTTTGTTACTAACCATTAGTACATCATATAACTTATTTTAAAATTCAACAAAAGTTTTTTTTGTTAATTCAATTACAATAAAAATAATTGTGTTTTAGAATAGCTGACTTCATAAAAAAAAGTAAATGGGAAAAATTTTTCTAAATACACACCATTGTATTGTACCATGGACAATTTTTTCTCACTAAAGGAAGCTATTTTTCGTTTAAAAACAACCTACGAGTACTAAATTTCAAGTAAATACGTTTATTGGTTTCAGTCAAACGTTGTAAGTGTCATTTGGAAACACCCTATATGTATGAAATATTAGATATTTAATAGAAAATATTCGATACTTACAATTTTACCACAGACTGAACAGTAGATTTTTCCCATATCCATAGACAGCTCTTTATAAGGTTTAATCCAAGTTGAAGCACTGGTTGTTTTAGGCATTATAAAATCACAATCTTCCTTTTTGTTACGCACAACGAGTGTTTACGCTTTGAATATCAAAACAAAAATGATTTACAAATCTGAGCATCAAATTAGAAATGTTTAGGTACCTAATTCAATAAACTGGGAGATTTTGGAAAATCCCTATATTAGGAACAAAACTATTAGCCGTTTACCTGCTGTTAAGATACAATAAATTGTAGACAGATTTGGGGATTAGATCATAAAATGCAAATGAGCGAACCCTTAGCGATTATCCAATAACTGAATGCCTCAGTGACCGAGACTTTCTAAGAATGTTGAGGGCTACTTAAATTGATCTTCTTTGAAATTGTAAATGTTTTGTACCTGTAGAGATTACGTACTTAGATCATTTCTTGATTAAAATGACTACAAAATTTTATACAAGAATTGAAATAAATTGGTATGTTTAAAAATTTTCAAATACAGTATAAAAATCTGAACTTTTATGCACTTTATGCAAACTTTTATAAAAATATGCCAAAATATGAAATATTTGCATAAAATATGCACAATATGCAAAATATGCAATATGCATATTTGCCGAAGTCTAATTATAATAATATTCGAAGCTGTTGGGCTGGTCATATTATTTTTATAAATTCATATACAAAACTGAGACAAACAGTTGTAGTAGGCACATAATTTCGTTGGAAAATTTACGGGAATAAGAGCGTGTAAGATACTAGCAAATTAGCAACAATGTTAGAGTGACCAACAGTCTACTGAACAGTAGCGTAGATTTTCACTTTAAAATTAAATAAAAGTTATTATTTTGCAAACGTTTGATTTCAAGTGTAAATGGGAGCTTCGCATGTCCTCAAATTATGTAGTTATCAGTAAATATTTTATTTTATCAAAAAGTTTCTTTTTGTATAAAGTTTAAATAAAAAATATCGTTGTTATTAACTTTGTGATATATCTAGATAGTGATAACATTAATCGACTCGACTGAACAGAAGTTATTGTAAAATAATAATACTTATATAAAAAAATTGTTAGTAAAACTAATTATCGCATATAATTAAACAGTATGATTAAATATTTACGTTTTATTAACACAATTGCTCATAAATATTAAAACTCCCTATTTTATCCCTGATAACATTTATGTTATTGCAATCAGGAAAACATAGAGAATTCATTTTTTAAATCAAATGCAGGGTGTTTTATTGAAGAACCACAACTTTGGTTTGACGCTGTGTTAGAGAAGACTTAGTACCTTAATAATTTTAAAATAGGTAAGAGGTTTAAAACTTTTATTAACATCTTTTTTTATATACCTAGTAGGCATTTTATTATAGCCTAATCTGTACTTATTTTAAATTGAATACTTTGTACCTTTTGGTCCTATTAGAAAGTGTGTTTGTACCCCATTTTCAAAAATAGAATATAAGCAAAACGAGAATATATACAATTATTAAAATAAATGATCTTAATGATGATGATCTTTTCGTAGAATCTAATCATCTCTAAGAAGGAATACCAAATTGAAAGAATCAGTGTGAATAATCAACCAATAGAAATAGTGCAAACATACACTTACCTTGGACGTCAATGAAAATTGGGACCATTCCTTAAAAATAAAATGTAGGATAGAGAAAGCAAGATCTGCATTTCAAAAAATGGCTAAGCTATTCAAATGCCATGATTTATCAGTACCCACAAAAATCAGGTCACTACGATGTTGTCTCTTATACTTCGTGGACTCTCACAGACACTACCTGCAAGAAGATTGAGGCCCTCGAAATGTTACTTCACCGTCGATTCCTGAAGATATCCTATACCGATCACGTTACAAACCAAGACGTTTTATTAAGAACGCAAAAAGGAAAAGAGTTAATAACCACAACAGAAACATCCAAAATCGAATACCTCGGTCACATCATAAGGAACGGCGAAAGATATAGGTTGCTGCAATTAATTGTAAAGAAAAAGTAAAAGGAAAACGATGACCAGGAAGATGTAGTATTTCCTGGCTGAAAAATCTGCGTACATGGTTGAACACAAATTTTTCCAATCGATACTGTATAAAAATGGTAAAAATAATACAAGTTCTACTTCTGAAATAAAATAAAAATAATTAAATATTTTCCAAAGTATCGACAAAGTTTAAAGTTCGAAATATTTTATGAGGTTTTAACAGTGTACCTAAAATACATATAAATACCAATATCATAGATTGAAATATTTCGCAAGTTTTTAACAGTGTACCTGAAATGCATATAAAATACTAATATCAAAGATTGAAAGTTGTCGAGGCATTAACTCATTAAAAAAAATATTGAAATATTTCATAAGTTTTTAACAGTGTACCTGAAATACATATAAATTACCAATATCAAAGATTGAAATAACTTGCAAGTTTTCTGCAGTGTATCTGAAAGAGAAATATCGGAAATATATCTAAGTTATTTTCGGCTCTGAACTGCAGAGTCCGAAAGAAATAAAATAAGGTAAAATAGGAAATAAAACACAAATGTTAAGTTTATTTCTGCTTCCTCTTTAAACGATATATGCACCGTCCGGTGGCAAAGTCCCGTCAAGTAGGAATTTAGCAAAACCTGGAAGAAAATTTTCTTACACGACTTCTGACGAAAGTTTTCAACAGTGTACCTGAAATACATATAAATTACCAATATCAAAGATTGAAATAACTTGCAAGTTTTCTGCAGTGTATCTGAAAGAGAAATATCGGAAATATATCTAAGTTATTTTCGGCTCTGAACTGCAGAGTCCGAGAGAAATAGAATAAGGTAAAATAGGAAATAAAACACAAATGTTAAGTTTATTTCTGCTTCCTTTTTAAACGATATATGCACCGTCCGGTGGCTAAGTCCCGTCAAGTAGGAATTTAGCAAAACCTGGAAGAAAATTTTCTTACACGACTTGTAAGATGCGAAATAATCAGATCCAAAAACAAAGATTAATTCGGCGATAAATACGACGCTTTTAAGGAAAATATTAGCAAATTTCGACTAAGTCTAAAAAAGAGAAATAAATCCTCAAAAATGGCCGCTTGGTTTGCGCTCGCAAACCGACAGAGATTCCCACTGGAACTTTGCCTAGAGTTAAAGATGAGAACGTGTCATTCTGGGTTTGAAGGTGAGAACGTGAGGTTCTGGGTTGTTAAAGATCAAAGCGTTAGGCTCTGGGTTTTGAGTCTCTGAGAACTGAATCTATCAGAGGATCTCGACTTGCCTAGAAGGCTGGACCAGCGGACATGTCCTGACCCGGTCTGCCGTATCGGCCATCGTGCATTTCTTTTATAGAAGAAAAAGTAGGTCAATCTCCAACGGTCATTTCTGGCCGCTGGCTATTGGACCAGCACGATAGCCAATGCTCAATTCCGAGTATTATCATTGGCTACAAGTCTGTTGTAAATCACCAACGATAATACAGAAATTGATCAGCAGATTCCAAAATTACGATTGGTCGAAATTATCGTTGCTTTTGAACCAATCGCAAATTCCGAAATCTGCCATTGGCGACACCATGATGGTCGCCAACATCCGAAACGGATAGGCACTACAAGAAGAAGAAGAAGATTACAATAAAAATAAATGTTTTAACTAACACCTAATTCGATAATTTATAGTTAATTTGATTAATGCCCCGATTACATCTTTGATTACACTTTTAGTTGGTTGCTGTGATCTTCGTGACTTCTCTTAATTAGCTGGAGAACAGTAGACGGACATTTAGAACCCATGTTTCTTCTCCTTATATTTCCTTATGTTGAGCCCATATTAACTCTATTGTAAATATAAGCACGGTATTCCCATTACTATGATCACATTTATCAACAACATATTACTTTTAGTACTGTCTACTATGAGCAGCCTCCAACAATTGCTTTTTGCTATATGATGCCTCAATATATAAATCTTCCTCAAATAAAAATTTCTGAATTTGTAATTTGTTAAAAGTAATATTTGGACATACAAATATTACTTTTGTTGTCCTTGACAATCACACTATGTTTAAGTGATTTCGGAAGAGATTTTTCAAACCATGATTTTTTTTTTTCAACCATTTTTTTTGCAGATATTAATAATACATCGTCTATCAATCTATTTTCTTCACCGCAGTGTAAAATTATTATTCACAATCCTTTATTGGGCGGTACTGAACTTAACACTTTTTGTTATTAATCGTCCAACTTTTTTTCGCGGTGTCATGAGTACATCGAGCAATAAGACAAAAGAGGGAATCTAATCGTTATAAAAAGGAGACCAAAAAAGTGGCCTCTGATGGCGGACACATCCGGAAATGCAAAGGCGCCAAATTTAAATTTTTCGACACTTATCAACAGTAGCTATATAATATTTTTCAAAATGTGTCTAAGACGAGAAAGTTTTAATTAATTATTAATGATAAGAGTCTAAAATGCGACACAATTGTTAAAAAACTTCAATATAAATAAGATTTCATGTGACATTTGGGACAAACAATAACATAACCCAACTAAATTTGATGTCAAACAAGGAGAGAGACTCTCTATCCTTGTCTAAAGTGGCCTCTCAAGATGGCACTTCCTGTCTATCAATATGTTTACCCCTTCTACCTTTACATTCCCTCTTTTGTCTTATTGCTCGATGCATGAGTATCATACCAGGTCTCATCTAAATAAACAATATTTCGTTTAATTTTTTGATACTCAGTTATCTGTTTGATATAATTGTTTCTTAAAGGAATTATTCTAGTACTTTCCATTTGTGTTTGGCACTTGTCTATAGTTTTGTACTTAAAATTATTGGTTTTAAGAAACAATCGAAGTGTTGTTGCTGAACATGAGATAATGTCCTTTCTAACCAATTCTCTTCGAAGGCTTTTAATAGTTGGAAAAATATTAGCCGCATACATTTTGTATATTTTCTGGTTATCGGTTCAATTAACCGCGGTTCTATTTGTCTGAATTTGCCACAATACTTTGTCCTCTGTCTAGAAGATGTTTCTTCTATAATCTTGTAGTAGGTTGCTTTGGGCGTTCATACACATGCTTCAGCATACGTTTGGCATCATCAGAGAGGTATTGAAAATGTCGCTTACGATTTACTACACAGCTTTGTAAAGCTTCCAATTGATTAGAGGGTTTCACTGGCTCTTCAGCTGTAGAATTATTATCACACCACGACAACGACCACAAAATGACGACGATGTCTCAACCAAACTCAATTGCAGTTCACTATTTGAATTTAACTGAACGCTGCAGTAGTTATGGTTTTACTAAAAATATTCTTGTTTCGCAAAATCTGCTTTTGCTGGCTTAAAAATAGAATATTATACGTACCTACCCAAGTGCAAAATCCTGGACGGGGCGAAACCTGATTTTTCCTGATAAATTATTTTATGATTTTGGTTTTGGTATTACCATTGATTATAAACCACTACCTAGATAGCTCACCTCGTGGTAACCGAAAGACGTATCAAAAACTAGATGGCGTTACTCGAAAACCGTATCGAGATTCTCATTCTCTCTCTGACTTGCGAGGAGATAGGAGTGGTGTCAGGGCCGAACTTACCCTATAAGTGTATTATCTGTGTGAAGTGTTGTGACAAGTTATAGCGAAATTTTATAAAAAAAAGGACTCACATTTTAGATAAAATGGCCTGTGTAACGCATTAATGTGTTTACGCGGGATGTTTTGAAAGAAACGATGGAACAAATAACAATAGATCTTTCTTTAAATTTCCCCTGAAAGACGTAGAGCGCACAAAAATTTGGCAAAGAAACTGCGGGAATATTGATATTATATTGATGGATATCAGTGACCTAAAACAGAGGGTAATTTGCCAGCATCATTTTGCAGTGAAACATTTTTATAGCACTTTTATATAAATATGTACGTTTCCTCAGAAAATTCTTCTCGACTTTTAAAAATAAAATGTTTCGATATTGTCAATAATGAAAGTACTTCTTGAGAACAAGAAATAATAAATATTTTTTTTCCTAAAATTTTAATTTTACAATCTTAGTTTGAGAAGAATTAACAATAAAATATACTTATTTACTTTGTTTTGAAATATGACCTAATTAGTGATGTTTTAAACTTTATAATCCTGCCCGTTTATCAGCTTTTACCTATTGTTCCTAGGCAGATGGCCCTCATCTATTTATGTATTG
The DNA here is from genome assembly GCA_918026665.1 of Diabrotica balteata. Classification (NCBI taxonomy): domain Eukaryota; kingdom Metazoa; phylum Arthropoda; class Insecta; order Coleoptera; family Chrysomelidae; genus Diabrotica; species Diabrotica balteata. Next base: position 94,323,182 of record OU898279.1, on the reverse strand, counting down.
GAAATTCCCTGTCATTCTATCAAGATATGTACTTACTTTATTCATTTTTAACGTTGGTAATTTGTGGTATTTTGTATGTCAAAATCGACTGCATTTGGTACTCACCACTACTTGCTTTTAAAACCTCGATGACGTGATTCCAGAAAGTCCTCAGAAAATTTTTAAATGTAAAAAGTATGCGATCGAACAGTAGATCATAGTGATTTTAGTTCATCTCTATACAATTTCTTATTTTGCACAGAATATAATTGACTTCTATATTGCCATTTCTAGATAAATTGTCAATTTTTTGTAGTACAATGTTACTATTAGAACAAAATTTATATCCTATTCTTGTCGAAGTTCCTTCTCCTATCGAAGGTTGGCCATCACCACAGCTATCCGTACTTTATTGGCGGCTGCTCTGAAAAGATCTATTGAGCTGCAACTATACCACTCTTTTAAGTTTCTCAGCCAGGAAATTCTTTTTCTACCTATGGATCTTTTACCCTGAATTTTACATTGCATTTTAAGCCTTTCGCACCTTCGGTAATATGACCTAAATATTCCAGCTTTCTTGTGTTGATGTTCTTTATCACCTTGCAATCCTTTTGTAACATTGTAACCTTAACACTTTTGCATTTGTAACTCGTTAGATCCAGGTATTTTCAAAATTCCTCTATAGCACCACATCTCAAATGCTTCCAACTTCTGTATATTGTGTACTTTTAGCGTATATCTTTCCATTCCATGTATCAAAGTCGAGAACACGTAGCATCTTAATGCGCTTATCCTCAGCTCCAGAGGAAGATCTCGATTTTGTTTTGAAGCTATTTTCATGTGGCATTATTGCAATTAACTAGTTTTGATGGGAAATAAGCCACAATTTTACTAAAAAATTATTTTAATAACGTTTCGACGCCCAAATCGGGTGTCGTTGTCAAAATACAAAAATTATTAACGAATTAAACAAAAATTATGTTGCTTGGTTAAAAAAATTCTTATAATAATTTATTTATTCTGACTCATTTATATCAGCAATTCAGACATTTATTATACATTTTAAAGTAGATAATGAAATATTGGCAATGATATTGCCAATATTTATAAGTTGCGTTCCTGGGACGACTTTGTTGAAAGATAGTTAATTCGATTACATGAAATCTACCCCAACTGAAGAATATCCGTCACAAAAAATCATAACGTAATATGTCTTTAAATAGACAACCACATGCAATGGTGACAGTAAAATTCTTGCGCTAGAATATAAATATAGTCCCAGGAACGCAACTCATAAATATTGGCAATATCATTTTAAAGTCTTCTACTTTAAAATGTATAATATATGTCTGAATTGCCAATATCAATGAGTCAGATTAAATAAATTATTAGAAGAATTTTTTTACTAAGCAACACTAGTTTTGTTTAATTCATTAATAATTTTTGTATTTTGACAACGACACCCGATTTGGGCGTCGAAACGTTAATAAAATAATTTTTTAGTAAAATTGTGGCTTATTTCCCATCCAAACTAGATAAGATCTCGATTAACAAACAATTTTTTTTCCTTTTTATAAATGCTTGTCTTGCAATTTCAATGCGTGTCCTGATTTCTCAAATAAATACCTTGGTCATTGTTTTTATTGTATTATTATAATGATCTGTAAGTTTCATTTGTTCAAAGGGCTTATTTTTTAACAATTTTCTTTTAATTTTGAAAAAAAAAATGCTTTTTTTCAAAATAACTTAAAATTTATTAGTGACACCAAAAATCACAAAGAGTAAAAAAATGTAGGTTTTGCTTTTCTGAATATTTTGGTCATAACTTGCTTACTCTTGATGCAAGAAACTTAACAAAAATAAACCTTTTTAAAACACTTCAAAAAAAGTTGTAATGAGTTTTTGTCGAAAAGTGCTTCAGTTTTTTATTATTTCACGTTGAAATATTCAACATGGAATTTGACGAATAAGAACCTATTTTTCAATAACTCGAAAAGTATTCCAGTTGGTTGTCAAAACCAGTGCCAATAAAACACACACACACACACACACACACACACACACACCACACACACACACACACACACACACACACACACACACACACACACACACACACACACATCACACACACACACACACACACACACACACACACACACACACACACACACACACACACACACACACACACACACCACACACACACACACACACACACACACAAAAGTATTGACATGAGTGAAAAACCTCTATAAAACCAAAGTTGCTTAGAATTACTGATTTTAGGCACTTCCGAACTTATCTTGAACATATATTTTTTCACTCCCGATAAGGGGTGATACTGATCCATAGGGCAAAAGCATAATCTTTTTTCCTTTGACATCTTAGCTAGGCGTAAGCCAAATTTCATGTCAATCCAAGCGATTCTTTAAACTTATGAGGATTTGCAATATTTTATCGTGAGTGAATGGACTAAATCTGGAAATAAATTCTGTATATTAGCTTGAAATATTTTAGTTTGCATCAATTCTGGAAATTAATTTGTTTGAAAAGTGTTACAAAAAAGTAATTTACATGAGATGTAATTTATCACTGCTAATTTTATTATATATTTTATATTTTGTTATTTTTTTGTATTGTGTTGATAAATAAATAATTTTTAGAAAACCTTTACTGTTTTCATGAATCAATTTTTAGTGTTTTTTCTGAAGTAAAATCTTAATTTCATAATATAGATTACAAACACGTTAAAATTATTTGTGAAAATGCCGAATACCATCCTTATATCGTCCTCTAATGCACTAGAGAATTGCCGGACCAGGGAACTCAAATTTATTTTTCAATCTTGGCAAAGATTTCAATGAATGTCGCCACCATACAGTCAGGAAGTACTTAGGCGTGAGGGACAAAGAGGTGTAAGTGGGCCATGATATAAGGAAACAGGGCGAAGTTTAACACTGAATTCGTTTTTACCTTACAGTGAGGTATCTAGGTAGTGGTTTATAATCAATGGTATTACCGAAATATGAGGCGATTATATGAAATATTTATATTTTTTTTGTTTTGAAATTCCGTATTGTGCATTTCCAAATCGAGAATAACGATTTCCATCTTGGATAAATATTTAGAATGTCATCTCTATGATTGAGATTGCCCTATGCTTATTTTCTGTGGCACATTTATAATTTCTTGTTTTTCGTGTTAAAATTAATTTTATTTTATTTTTAGACTCGTTCAGCAAGAGCAGTTTTCCAGTTTTATCCAGAAAATAGTGAACAGATGGAACTAGTCACATCGCAGGCAATGAAGGCGGGATTCTATGGAGGAGTAGTTGTAGATTATCCAAACAGTACTAAGGCTAAAAAATACTTTTTAGTACTGATGACTGGAGGTAGTGTACCTTTGCCAGCCGCTTTAGGTACAGAACAGGATTCTCAAGGTATTTCAAATATTGTATTTAAGATTCACGAAGTTGTGTTATCCATTCTTAAATATTGGTCCGTCAGATCAATTTGTTTAGTCTTTTAAAGACGATTTATGTGCTTTTCTTCCTCTTCTTCTTCGAATAAAAATTCGTTTTTGTTTCGGAACGAATAACCTACGCGCTGAGTATTTTATAATTTACAATTCGTGAATTAAAATTATGAACACACTCTCATTTACAATACCCACTATATCTGCTTTCTTACACACTTTTCTGGATGGTTATCCAATATTGTTAGTGTTATGGTCGACTATTTTAATCATAGTTCTTGAACAGTAACAATTTTTGAACCATGACTACGGAATTTATTTATGTTTCTATGCTCCAAAAGAAGGTAATAACAGCACCTTCCGATTAAATTCCGTTTTAAAATTAAGTTTAGGTATAAACAAAGTTTGTATTATTGAAGCAAAGTTTTTAAACTGGCGTTCTATTACTTTTTTCTCTATAGTGTCACGAAATAGCGGTTCTTCACATGGATTCACTACTCATAATTTCATATAAATACAATTATTAGTTTTAAATATATTATTTAGTTTATATAACAATTAAATTTATTATCAAATTATATTTATTTGTATTTTATTAATTTAATATTTCGTCTGAATTTGACAGGTCTGTCAGAAGTAAACAACGTATGCTTTGTTAGTAATGTTGGCTCTTTGGTTTAGGAGCAAACATAATAGTTTATTCAATTATTTTTTATAATATAATTTGCTTAGAATATAAAAGTCTATATAAATAAAAATGAATCTCTGAAATGTTTGTATGCGCATTACTCCAGAACGACTGCATAAAATTAGATAATTATTTTTTGGTTGTATTTGTTATTATCAGAAGGAGTATGTAGAATGGTTAGATTATGAATGAGGTATAGGTTATGAATTAGCAAAATTTAAAATTTCTTATAATTTAATAAGATTAGGGAGAATTACTAGGGTATTATTTTTTAGATTGATATGAAATATACCTATTTTATCAACTTTAGGAGTAAATTATTATCCTATTTATTTAGGTTCTTTTTATAAAAGATAATTTTCAAAAAATTGTACGGAAACACGTAAAAATCAATTTTTATGTCATTTCAAATCGCAATAAAACTAATAGATGGCACCACAGCTGTATTTGGTATTGCGACTCCAAATAATAATGATTCAACATATCAGATATGCCAATGAGATGGTTTGAACAATCTCTTAATTTTTCATACACCAACTCCGCCCACTGCAGTTTAGCTGTTCAACGGCTGGTGAACGGACATTTATTCCACGACCGAAAACGCAACGCAAAGAGCTGAACAATCACCAACAACAACGTTGAATTGTTACCTTTTCTTAACCCCTCAAAACCTACCGTCTAAATATTCATACGCAAAACATACCATTTTTGTTTAACCTTGCAGCGAAAAGACGGCGCTGGTTTCTGTTTATTGTGTTAAATATCAATTAAACAACGTTTGGTGTTTACATTTTACCGGTTATTTGGTGTATTTCGTTAAAAATATGCAGTAAATTCAACTTCAAGTTACGGGCAGAATCAACACAAGTCACCGCGTGATATTCGAGTCTACACGTAACGAACGCCTTGCTATTGGCCAAGTTGTCGAACGATCGTAAGTCAAGCAGTTAGTCCTAACAGGTGCGCACTTCGTTTTTCCACTCCGTCCTCTGTCGAATGCGAAATGGCCCAGTAATTTTTGTGCAAAGCTGTTTGTTGGTTTGTTTATTAAATTTGTTAATCGTTAGCTCGTGTGTGGATAGTGCAAAGCATTTTTAAGAACATTTAATTATAGTCGATACAAACTCTTTCCCCACTTTAAAATAATTTCTGTAAGTATAATAAAGCATTTATAATAGCCATAAGATACGATATAATGTCGACCTGCACTGATATGTTTAATGGATAAAAATTATTTAGTATGTTAAAAATTATGAAAAACAAGAGGTGCCCGATATAATTTTGTTCTGACTATAATTAATTAATAATTCAAACTCTTTGCGGCACGAGATTTTATAAATTTTCTACAATGGACCCTTGGGGCATAGAAAGATTCAATTGCACATGTAAAAAGTAAAATGACCTCACTTTTCAAGAAACAACTGATAACCATTCGCGTTTGGCCGATAACCGTATACTGTGAGAATTTCACCAAATAAAGATAACACTTAATAGGCAGAGGGAATAAGTAATACAAACCACTTGCGTAGGTGTAACTTGATAAAAATAGATTAATAAGTGATTCGGTTTGTGGACTACTGTACAACATGTAGCAGAAATTTAGTGGTTCAAATTTCAAACCGATGTGCCGAAAAGAGTTAAAAAATACCTTTTTTATATATTTAAAAAAATCAACCCGGGCAGATATTGTTTTAGATTTTTTGGATCATTCTAAACAAAAATTTATTTTGTAATTTTTCTTAAGTTGATCGTGTTCGAGTTATAAATAATTTAAAACTGGAAGACAATGAAGAATTGACAGACGAACAAGAATTGACAGACGAAAAAGAATTGACAGACGAAGAACGATAGATGACGATTTTCAAGGCTCAAAATCATAAGTAAAAAAATATCACATTTAACAAAGCGGTGTAGGTAAACCATATATCGGATCCTCTTACTATAAAAGTAAATTTGAAGATGCCCATTTTGTTATTTTAGTTCAGAAAAGTATAATAAATCCATTTATTTAATATGTCTGATACGGAGTCGGTAAATGAAAATGAGGAACTGTTAATGCTAAGTCCTCCTAGGAAAAGAGCTAAGAAAAATCACGTAGATATAAGAACCAAAGAAATAATGGTTAATACATACAAATGTGAATTACAAGATAATCCTACTTTAGCGTTAACGGACATTCAACAAAGGGTTGCAGATAAAGTTGGAGTTTGTTCGAAAACTGTTTTCAATGTCATTAAAGAATATAAAAGTACCCATACATTATCTGCACCGAAAACAAACCAAAATCGTTCAAAATCAATAGATACTGTAGATGATTTTGATAAGTCAGCTATAAGAAGAATGGTTCATCAGTATTTTTTCCGAAATGAAATTCCTACAATTGACAAAGTCCTAAGAGATGTAAATAATGATAATGACCTACCAAATTTTAAGAGAACCACGTTTTACAAACTCTTACAAAAATTAAATTTTAAATTTCAAAAATGTGGAAGAAACAGTTTGCTACTCGACAAAAATGAAATTGTGCTATGGCGGAGAAATTATTTGCAACACATAAGAAAATATAGAGCTGAAAATAGAACCATGTATTACTTAGACGAAACATGGATAAATGGTGGCCATACAAAACCAAAAGTTTGGGTGGATGCTTCTGTGACATCTGCAAGACGTGCATTTTTGGATGGGCTGTCGACCGGCTTAAGAAATCCCTCAGGTAATTCAAATAAACTTTTAATTTTTTATTTATTATCTTTAATATCACTTTTAGGAAAAGGTAAACGATTTATAATCTGTCACCAACTTCTTCTGCAGATGATGAAGAGGTAGAACAACTTTATGAAGACATTACAAGAGCCAGAAACCTAGAGAAAACATATTACGTAATAATCACGGGAGATTTCAACGCTAAAATAGGAAAGAACGAAAATAACAACGACAACGAATATATTGGAAATTTTGGACTGGGAAGTAGAAATCACAGGGGAGATATGCTCGTAAATTTCCTCAGCAAAGAAAAACTATTCTGCTTAAATACCTTCTACAAGAAAAAGATGCAGAGAAAATGGACGTGGTTAAGCCCAGATGGCAAAGTAAAAAATGAAATTGACTTTATCTCTCTAACTTCAAAAACATTGCTAAAGATCTTACTGTACTAAATTCTTTCAACACTGGTAGTGATCATCGATTAGTTAGGACGCGAATAGAAATAAATACGAAATTAGATAGAAGAAAATTATTAACACAGGATAAATTGCCAAACATCTCGAAATGAATCAAGAGGAATATCAAAGTGAACTAAAAAAGAAACTAGGACCTTTACCGGTATTCAACACGAAAGATATAAATGAAATAACACAAAAATTAACGAACGACATAACATCAACTGCAAAAAAGATCTGTGATAAAATAAAAATCCCAGAAAAACGAAACTGAAACAAACAACACTTAATTTAATGGAAGAAAGAAGAAGAACATCGAAAGAATTACCAGAGTATAAAGCTATCAACAATAAAGTTAAAAAGAGCTAAGAAAAGAGTTAAAAAGAGAGGTCAGACTTGCGGGCTTATAAAACAAAACAAATATTGCAAACCATCGAAAACAATAGAAACATGAGAGTATTGAAATCAAATTTAACTAAAGGAAAATCAAATATAACTAAAATCAAAAATCAACAGGGGAATACGGTGACCGAAAAAACTCAAATAATCAAGGAAATACAAACGTTCTATAAGAATCTTTATACATCTACTATACAGAACCCCGAAACAGACCACAGAACAATTCTAAACGTCGTCGGCTCGGAAACCCTCCCTAAAATAACCTCTTCGGAAATTAGACATGCCTTACAGCAAATGAAAAACAAAAAAGCTCCCGGCGAGGATCGTATAACGTCTGAAATGTTAAAAATGGGCGGCAACATCATTGTAGAAGTTGTGGAAGTCTTACTGAATTAGTGTCTAACAGAAAAAAGAATACCCAGCCTATGGGAAATAATAATACTAAAATATTAATATAATAATACTAATAATAAAACGCCGAAATAATACTTTTACACAAGAAAGGAGACACTACTAATATTGAAAACTACAGACCTATAAGTTTGTTGTCACACTTATACAAATTGTTAACAAGAATAATAACCAACCGCATAACACAAAAACTTGATTTATATCAACCGGTTGAACAGGCGGGATTTAGAAAAGGGTTTGGCGCTAATGATCACTTACAAACCATCAGAACACTAGTAGAAAAAACCACAGAATATAATGTAAGTTTACATATGGCATTTATCGACTTTCACAAGGCTTTCGATAGTATTGAGACTTGGTCCTTTTTGTCAGCCCTGAAGGATGCTCGAATAGACTCACGGTACACTACACTCATTAAAAACATTTATGAACAGGCCACATTCCACATCAAAATCAATGAAGACGTAAAAACTGAAAAAATGCGCCTTGATAAAGGTATTAGACAAGGTGATACTATTTCACCAAAGCTTTTTACCTTAGCATTGGAAAATGTATTCAAACAGCTTGACTGGGAGGAAAAAGGTCTAAACATTGATGGTGTACGTTTGAGTCATTTGAGGTTTGCGGATGACATAGTATTATTTAGTACAGATATCAAGGAACTGGAGCAAATGTTGAATTAAACCAGCAATCAAATAAAATAGGTCTCAAAATGAACCTTCAGAAAACAAAAATAATGAGTAATTTACAAACTAATCTTGTTATTGACAACGTCAGTCTTGAAAATGTAGACCACTATATATAGCCGAAATAAAAAGACGCATACAACTGTCTTGGGGAGCTTTCGGCAAATTAAGCTTTATTTTGAAGAATAAAGATATACCAATGTGTCTAAAACGTAGAGTTTTTTGACAAATGTATCTTGCCTGTAACTACATATGGACTGGAGACCATGGCCTTCACAAAGAAAACCTTAGAGCAGCTCAGTACAACCCAAAGAGCAATGGAGAGGGCCATGCTAGGGATTAGTTTGAGAGACAGGATTCGAAATAACGTCATTTGTGAAAGAACAAAAATTACTGATGTCTCAGAACGTATTGCAAGGCTCAAGTGGCAATGGGTCGGACACGTTGCCCGAGATAATCCCGAAAAATGGACACAAAGATTAACAAACTGGAGACCAAGAGAGAACAGGCGAGGAGTAGGCAGACCGCAGAAGAGGTGGACAGACGATATCAAACAAGTCGCGGGCAAGCAGTGGATGAGAATTGCCAAAAGTAGAAATCGATGGAAGCAAATGGAAGAGGCCTATGTCCAGCAGTGGACGAACACAGGCTGAAGAAGAAGAAGATATATATATATATATATATATATATATATATATATATATATATATATTATATATATATATATATATATATATATATATATATATATATATATATATATATATATGTACGGATTTTTATCCGTACACACATTGACATACACAGAATGTCGATCGTCGATCTTATATGCGGCTGTCGCTTTCCTGCCAATCAACAGATTGCAACAAAAAGATAAGTGAGCTTTTACGAATTGATAAAATTTAATGAGTTACGCCAGATAGTTTTCTTATTTTCAATCCATAGCTTATTTTATCCTTAATAAATATTACATTTTTTCGTTATTATTCTAATCAGCGACCTCAATACGTTTTACATAAACAGACAGTAAATAAGTGTTATTCATTTACTTTGTGATTTTATGAAAGAGAACAGTTACAAAGCGAAGAACAGTTCAACACTGAAACATTTACCGAAATAGTTCGTACACATTTTTTACAATTGAATCAACAATACAAAATTGAAACAATTAATCTGTAATATCTACAACTTTATTAGAAGGCGGACGAATTGCATATTTTGCCTTGAAATTACCATTAACCATACAAATTAATGAAACAGAAGGTTGCAACATCGCCAAAAATATCGCAGTGGTGAAGATTTTACAGGTATGCAAGTTAATCGTTTGGGATGAATGTACCGGGTGGTCCAATAAGCCGATCTCTCGGCTATATATCAGAAACTATTCATGTTATAACTTTAGGAAAAAAAATTCCTTAGTAAAAGTGGCCAAGAGAAATCGCTGGAAATAACTTTCAAGATTCTGGATTAACCGCTAGGGGGCGTAACCTGCGAAGAAAATTTTGAAAACCAGTTTTTTGGGAAATATGTCCAATTATACCAAGTGTTAAATAAGTAAACTAGAAAGGGGCATAAATTCTGCACAAAGTTGTTCAAGTACTTTTTTTTTATTTTTTCAAATAAAGGGTGGGGGAGAGTGGGAAAGTATTTGTGGATAAATACCTATAACTTTGGTTTGGTCCAACCGATTTTAATGAAATTAGTGTCATTAGAAAGAGTGTGGATGAATTAATTCACATCTACTATAAAATACTTGCATTTAGTTTTCATAGTCGTAGGTAGAGGGGACGTTCAAATAAAAAAAATTAAAATTTGTTTTTCTTCAAAATTTTTAATGGAAACACCTATTTATTATAAATTATAATGGAACTGGAATAAATTCGTAACAAAATGGAGCAAACCGCATGTTAATAGCTTTTGTTGAACTCGAGATATGAATAAAAACTCATAAACATAAGTAAGTATAGTATTGACACACCCTGTATTATAAATTACATTAAAAAATAAGTCAGAAGGTATTTTCAAATTTTTTTATAGCAGAAGAATCTTAATGTTGATACCTATTTTGTAAAAAATAGTTTTTTTGAAACTAAGTAGGCTACGACAATGAATTTGATTGTTCATACTGTTTATTTATTGACAGCAGTCAAAACATTTTTAAGAAGTGCTATATTATAATTCAAATTAAAGATTGCACTTTTTTCAATAGATATTAACATTGGTAATATTAGTAATTAATTATCAGTACAAATAATTCGTGATGAGTAGGTATATCAAATTGTATGATATGATTGGAGTTTATTTCGAATGTCACCAAAATGCCGCTATTGCCACACGTATATATTTTGTAAGATATCGTGACAGGAGACATTATGGCAAAGAAGTATTTGAAAGAAGGGCAAAAATATTAAGAGAAACTGGTAGTTTTTCTCGTCCTTGTTTTAAACGACGTAGTAGAGTTATGACCGAAGATAATTCAATCAATGTTCTTGCTTTAATTCAACAGAATCCACATATAAGTAGTCCGAAATCTCTACTTCTTTGCCACAATATCTCCTGCCAAGATATCTTACAGAATATATACGTGAGGCAATAGCGCCATTTTGACGATATTCGAAACAAACTCCAATCATATCATACAATTTGATATACTCATCACGAATTATTAGTACTGATAAATTAATTACTAATATTACCAATATTAATATCTATTGAAAAAAATGCAATTTTTAATTCGAATTATAATACATATAACACTTCTTAACAATATTTTGACTGCTGTCAATAAATAAACAATATGAACTCCCTGTCAAATTCATTGTCGTAGCCTACTTAGTTTCGAAAAAACAATTTATAATCATATGAAATAACAATGGTCAAAATTGGTATCAACATTAAGAGTTTTCTGCTATAAAAAATTTTGAAAGTACCTACTGACTTATTTTTTAATTTATTTTATAATACATGGTGTGTCAATACTATACTTACTTATGTTTATGAGTTTTTATTCATATCTCGAGTTCGATAAAAGCTATTAACATGCGGTTTGCGCCATTTTGTTATGAATTTAATCCAGTTCCATTATAATTTACAATAAATAGGTGTTTCCATTAAAAATTTTGAAGAAAAACAAATTTTAATTTTTTCTATTCGAAAGTACCCTCTACCTACGACAATTAAAACTAAATGCAATTATTTTATAGTAGATGTAAATTAATTCATCCATACTCTTTCTAATGACACTAATTTTGTTAAAATCGGTTGATCCAAACCAAAGTTATAGGTATTTATCCACAAATACTTTCCCACTCTCCCCCACCCTTTATTTGAAAAAATAAAAAAAAGTACTTGAACAACTTTGTGCAGAATTTATGCCTCTTTCTAGTTTACTTATTTAACACTTGGTATAATTGGACATATTTCCCAAAAAACTGGTTTTCAAAATTTTCTTCGCAGGTTACGGCCCCTAGCGGTTAATCCAGAATCTTGAAAGTTATTTCCAGCGATTTCTCTTGGCCACTTTTACTAAGGATTTTTTTCTCCTAAAGTTATAACATGAATAGTTTCTGATATATAGCCGAGAGATCGGCTTATTGGACCATCCGGTACATTGGCCCATAAGAGGTCGGTACAGGGACTGGACAGAACTAAAAAGATATTCGTGACAACAAAATAATTTTTGGTAGAGATATGATTCTATTGTTAGACTGTTCGCTATTTATCAATAATTCCCCAATTAACTGCTGCGATTAGGTGCGATTGTTTTTGCAACAATATCAATTGTGTTTTTGAAGCAGTGGCTAGATATTGGAAATGGTAAAGTCGCTATTGACACTTTGGCCGGATTTATTTCATTACGCAGAGATTTCTGATACTTATACCTCAAAAGAGGCGCTTATTGAACTTTGCTACATTATTTAATTTTAATTCGGTACGAAATTCTCCGGGTCAGCTAGTAAATAATAAAATAACTTAACTTCAATTTTAAAAATATTATTTAAATTTTAAAAGTACATAAAACATCGTATGAAGCTTCGCGCTAGTTTACTGTACCAACTGTTTTTGTTCTGATGAACAGTTATTGAAATTTAAGTTGCACAATTGTATCCAATATTATGAAACATATTAAGACTGCACGCAATAATTTGATTTATTTTGAATAGTCAGGTAAACATGCTCTTTATTAAACAGGTTAATCCGCAAAATAATAAGTGGTACGAAAATAACCAAACCAAAAAGTAATGCAACTTAAATTTGAAAAAACTTTAGGGAAAAGTAGTTTATACTTCTAAAATTTGTGCTAGTGAGTATGTAAAAAATGCTTAGAAGTGTTTAAAATGTCCCAGTGGCTTTAGAAAGGCACTAGTGGAAAGTTTAACTTTAAATCCTTCAAAGGTATGTAACATTTAGTGAAGGATATATTAAAAATAATTTAAAAAGGTAGGCTAGTTCAAGGGGTAGAAGTTTGTTGTCGAGGTTGTGTTTTATTAATGGAACCGATATTTTATTTAAACATAGATAGTGAGTTAGTTATCAAAGATGTGTGTTCCAGATAATTTAGAAATTTTAGCTTTATTACGCGGATAGTAGAAGAGGATTTTTTGCTAAGTTACATCCAATCTAAGTAAAATAATACATGTATTTTCAGATCAGGTTGAAATGGAAAAAGCTTGCCAGTTCAACAACTGCCAGTGCATTAGGTACATTTAGCGGTGGCGCATCAAGCTCTAGTTGCTTATTACGTAGATCTATTGATTTTTCAAATAATGAGGAACAAGAAAAGTTGTATCAATTCTGTACAAAAGCAATTTTGCGGTAAACGTAAACCGGCCTAAGTACAGAGTAAAAATTGTTTGTGTGAACAATTGATAAGTTTAGTGGATTAGTATTTATATAATATTTAATAATTTCTGTATAGTCAGGTTGGCCGAGCGGTCTAAGGCGCCAGATTTAAGCTCTGGTTCCCGAGAGGGAGCGTGGGTTCGAACCCCACACCTGACACAAATTGTTTTGAAATTTTTCTCGCTTGGAACATTACGCGTAATAAGTGTGTGTATATTTCTAAATTTATATTATTGAAAACGTTTTTAAAATATTTTACATAAAAAAGTTATACAATATTGATTAATATTGTGCAATAATAAAGTCAATGATTAACATTTGTTAACTCATGTTTTTTCTCTTTACGGTGATTTGTCAAATTCTTTTTGATCACTTTAATTTGGGTTAGAACATAATCAGTTGTTATTTTAGTATTCTCGATAACGATTGTTTTAATAAAGAAAAGGTTTATTTCTTAGTTTTAAGTTTCACTAATTGAATCCCGTTGGAATTAATTGTAATAAAATTGTTACAGGAAAAGCAACGAGAAGTGACAAAGCAATTTTTTTTGTATACCTGCCTCAAAACCTTCTTAACAATGTATATCCATAAAAGATAATAGTTTTTTTTTAATATTTAAAAACTGTCTTTTTTACAATTTAGACAGTAAAAGTCCTCTTAATAGTGAGTTACAATAAAATATGTGTTCTGGGATAATTTCGACATATAACATCAAAATTTATAAAATGCTGATTATCGGGAATATTCTCGATAATGAGAATTTTATGGGAACGACCTAACAAAAGTACCTAAACAACACACAACGTAAATGTTTATTGAATATTAACTAAAACATATATATTTATAAATTAAAGTTAAAAACATAAGATAACAATCATATTTCCCCTTGGTCTCCCCTCCATATTTCCCGTTGACGCCCGTTGCCCATTAGTGGGACGATTAGTTCCGATCAGAGATATTTTACATATCTCTGGTTCCGATCCTAATATATCTAAGAATCTAGAGGTGGGTCGTTGACATTTTTATCGGAACCGTTTTTCGTAAACTGTAACTAGTTGATTGTTTACCAGTAGTTTTCAATAAGCGAGTACACAAACAAACATATTGGCTATTATCGTTTATTTGTATAAGTATTGAAGTGAAAGAAACTAACGGATATATTTATTATAACTTGAAAAATAAATTAAACAATACAAATAGTACTTACATTTACATTACACATTATTAAATCGCGATTCAAGTAAGAGACTACCTGCATAAACAAACATAATGGCTATTATCGTTTATGTGTATATTTATTGAAGTGAAAGAAACTAATGAAGGATATATTTATTATAACTTGAAAAATAAACTAAATAATACAAATAGTAAATCGTATTTACATTTACATTACACGTTATTATTAAATCTCAAATCGTCTAAATTGACATTTAAAAACATAAGTTTTTCCACTTTTCTTTTTAACCTTGTTCTTCTTTTTTTTTAACTAAACCAGATTTTGAACATGTTTTCACAAGGAACAGATTTTGTTACAATACTACAATATTTTATGAATATAGTGGTTAAGTTAGGATATACATGGCGATGGTTTTTCCACCACTGTAATGGATAGTTCCAATTTCCGTTCGAAATTTTTTGAGAGTAATATATCAAAAGACAAATATATGTCGACTTCTTTTATATCTCTCGATACAGGTGTATGTTTAGATGAGTCATCTCCAATTAATTCATCAAAAACACAGCATGGACTTAAGTCATCTTTATCAGTTTCTTTTTTTATAGAAGTAACCAGCTTCGTAACTCTTTCTTTTGTTTTTTATACCTAGGTATTCTGATTAATGAATGAGTTTTGATTTAAGGGCGAGCGCCCACCAAAGTGGCGTGGCAGTGGCAAGTAGCAAGTAGCACGCGTCTAGCATAATGTAACCAATGAAAACGAATGATTCAGTTTACACCAAAATGACAGTAACGTCATTCATTCTAATCATTCGTTAGGATTGGTTACATTATGCTAGACGCGTGCTACTTGCTACTTGCCACTGCCACGCCACTTTGGTGGGCGCTCGCCCTTAGATTGATCTGCATTTTCGATTTCAAATCTTTATTGATAGTTCGTCAAAGGATTTATTTATTGTAAATATTCAATTAAGAATTCTTTTTCTTAGTCAAAATTATTGCATTGTATAAGAATAATAATTTTATTTTCAAAAAATGTACATTTGTAGAAGATGCAGCTTTTATGGTCCACTTTCTGAATATTGCAATGATTGAAATTTCTCCTGACGCATTTCTGTCCGTTTCGATTACTTTTACTACCAGTACTGACATACTGTCACCGCCACCCAAGCGGCAAAAGGTGATGGATACTTCCATTAATAAAAATATTAGTTTAGAACAAAAGAAACAAATAGATATGGATTTACTAAACCTGTGCAAAGACTCGTTTCATTCGATTCATCATCGAAGAAAAAGAAACCGATAAAGATGACTTAAGTCCATGGTGTATTTTTGATGAATTAATTGGATATGACTCATCTAAACTTACACATGTATCCAGAGTCCATTATATTCATAAAATTCACTATAATATTCACTATATTCATAACAAGAAGAAAAACTTATGTTTTTAAATGTCAATTTAGACCATTCGCGATTTAATAATAACGTGTAATGCAAATGTAAATACGAATTACTATTTGTATTGTTTAGATTATTTTTCAAGTTATAATAAATATATCCTTCATTAGTTTCTTTCACTTCAATAAATATACACATAAACGATAATATCCATTATGTTCTTCTACGTAGGTACCCTCTTACTTGAAACTACTGCTAAACAATCATAGTAACTTGTTTACGAAAATCGGTTTACGATAAAAACGTGAACGACCCACCTCTACTCGTTACCTCTGTCCACGCGGGAAGACACGCTGCCAAATAATTTTGTACGAAGCTTTTTTATTGTAGCATCGTATGCAGCTTAATATTTTTATTGGGAATAAAGCACAATGTGACTTTAAATAAAGCTTATTTTGATGTTTAGATTTTTAATTCGGAAATTGTACTTAAAATACGAAACAATAATAAATTTTATTTATATAAAATGATTTCCGAAGTGGAAATCAAAATGTTATATTACACTTATTGTGAAGTAAAATTGTGGCATATTCCCAATAAAAAACAGTAAGCTGCCGTTTGAATCCATTTTGCCCAAATTTGATTATCTTAAAACATTGTTCAAATGCTAAAAAGACAACAGGTCAAATAAAACCAATAAGTTTGGCAACGTTGAATTTCCCCTTTTTTATTATTTCAACTCATTCATTTTCGGCGATATAAAGGGCGGACCTAATACACCTCTCTCTTTTTGACAGGTGTTTCTTACTCCATCTCACGTAAGGTCCATACCGACCACTTTACCTATACTATATATATATATATATATATATATATATATATATATATATATATATATATATATATATATATATATACAGATTGAACGTATTTAAAACGGGTCATACAATTTAATATATGTCTGTTTGAACTGCATTTGAAATAGTGGACCAATATAAAACTTGGACAAAAATAAATCCATAACCGGTGTTAGACATTGTATAAAATATCGTTCAACTATCCGTCTCTTTTTCGAACGCACCATAGTCTAGACCGCAGCTCAAAGCCAATGTTGCCAATCGCCGTGTAATAATTCGATTTGCGGATCTTTTTGAGAGTTATATTTTCTTTGTATCTTTAAATAAATCGGATATTTGCCTATATTTTTCATTGTATTTACCAATCTACTACAACAGACTAATAACAAAAATAAACTTAATGGTTTGTAGTTATTTCAGAAGTTTGTAGTTATTTTAGAAACATCTGGTGGAATGATATTGGCAACACCGCTCAAAATCTCCATCTCCGATAAACGAAAGAGGGGCTTGCCTAAAGGCGGCCACTCACGATACAGCGGCGTTGTTCAACTTCGTTTTTAACTAAACACTTGCTTTGATCATATTATAGAAAATCGAAATGGCTTGATTTAGCGAGAATTTTTTAAGAGAGTTTTTTAAATTATATAAAAAACAAGAATGCTATAGCGAATAAAAGGTAAAACGTATCACGATAGAAACGCCCGAAAACAGGCAATGGACATTCTAGTTTTAAAGTTCCAAGAAGTAAATAAAGATGCGAATGAAGAGTATGTAAGAAAAAAAATTAACAATTTTAGAACATTCTATAAAAGAGAATTAAAATTAGCAGTGCAGTCCAGTAAATCGGGGGACAGACGAGATTTATTTTGCACCAAAATCTATACACAAAGAATTTATAAACAAAGTAAGAGACGCTAAAATGATTGTTTGATTTGACATGGTCGAGAACCGAACAAATACTGCGGCGCAGTATGGTGTGTGGGCGCACCAGATATACCAACAAATTGAACAACGCCTCTGTCCGATTATGTCGAACGACACCGCTGTACCGTGAGTGGCCGGCTTTAGGAAGCGATAGGTGGTTTGACCCAAGAACGGTTGACTGCATAGGATAGTTCCATCGCCCAAAATTGTCTCTCATTGCAACACGAGGCTATGACGTAGGCGTGGGGATGACGAGCAATTATCGATCTTATTGTTACTATTAATTTTTACGGAAGATGAGCCTAATTTGAGATTAAAACGTTTAAAACGAAAAGATTACGTTTTGTTTCTGTAAATAAATGGCAGATAATAAGATTTTGAACAGTACCTAAGACATTCAGACTTATAAATTCTTAATGATCTGTTTTACATAGCAAATAAAATTTATTTTCGAAATGAATGCATTTGCTAGTGTTATAATTAAACTAATAAATGCCAGTTTACTCTCAAAGTAAATATTTCTGGTAAATAAAATCTATAAATCCATGTTTTACTTATGTAGTCAGAGCACAAATTAATATCCAAAAACATTTGATGATAAATAAAACTATTCAGTACTGAACTATTTATTTCATAAACGTACATAGGTAAAACTAAACAGTATACAATACTAGGAAACTTTAAAAACATTCCCTATGGAACAATTTTATTTAATTTTCTAATTTTTGACCTAGTTGAATCCAATACGGATAAGTTTTTTCGCTTCAAATTTTCAGCTTATAATAAATTTTCAATTTATAATTATTGTTATAAGTTTACAAAAGTTTTTAATAGGCGCATATTATGGCAACACTTTTTCTTTTTTTTTTAAATCCTTTTTGAAATGTTTCAAACAACTCCATTATTTTTCCTATAGGTATCAATATATTTTTCATAATATTTATTTCATAATTTTATTTTTATGAACCACTCATCTGTAGGCTTGATAAGACCTCCATAAGAGAGTTGCTGCACCCATGATGGTAAACTATAACTATGTTCACTAACTTTGTATGTGAAACTACCTTTTATACTTGTTTAATAATTCATTGTATTTTGCTTCAAAATCTGCTTCAGGCTTTAAATCTATATTGTCACCAGCTTGTTCAAAAATTATTTCAGATTCAGTAATAGTATGTTCATGTTGATAATATGCAATATTCAAAATATGTGACCCAACCTTTTTAATTTCGGCTACAAGTTGCTTTCTGTTTATAACATCTAATCTACCTTCCCGAGTAGAGACAGGTGTTTCAAAGGTATGTTTATACGAACAAAGTGTTGGAACCACAGTTTTCTTTAACAGGCGTTTAGTAGGTAAACCTAAAATAAGTTACGTTAAAAAATTTTTATAGGCATTTTATTTCTTAATCATTTTACCTAATAATTAATTTTGAAGATCTCTTTCATAGTCATTGTTTGTAAAATGAACAGAGCATATTCTACTAGAATCGGGATTAAAATTATCAGCTCTTCTGGCATCGGTTAATTCCTTAAGCCCTTATAGGTTTCGACACTAAATCCTTTCCTTTTGGAAAACTCTAAAAAATAACTGGCATATTCTTGGTTTTCACACTCTTAAAATTATTGTCACAACCATATATGGCACATCTATTACCACCCATTGTGTTTATACAAGTAAATTGATATAGAAACAATAATTAAATAGTCTTATAAGGCCGTTAAATCGCTAGTACATCAAAAAAAAATGCCAGCAAGCAGAACTATTGTATATAAAACAATACGAAATGTCAACCACGAATCCCCATGCCTACGTCACACTCAACACAACGCATTTCTTATATTAGAGCATAGGACAAAATCAATCATATCTGTGTTTAGTGTCCTTGGGTTTGACCACCTATGAATGAGTTCTTGAATTAGTTCAGAATCCAGCAGCCCAGCCCGCTGAAGTATTGGATTTTTATAATATAATTATTTGACAACCTTTTGTTGGCCAACCACCTACAGCAGAATTGAGCCGAAATACATAATATTTCGTATGTTCCGAAGTTATTTCGTTCAATCTGTATATATATGTATATATATATATATATATATATATATATATATATATATATATATATATATAGCGCCGAAATTACTAGAAATAGAAAAGAATTAGTCATAATATATTTACAGTTTTATACGTCATAATATTTATTATCGTAACAATATTTTTGAGTTAATATTCAATAAAAATTTAGATTGTGTATTGTTTTGGTACATTTTTTAGGTCGTTCTCATAAAATTCTCATTATCGAGAATATTCCCGATAATCAGAATTTTATCAATTTTGGGGTTACATTTCTAAATTATCCCCGAATCTTTTATAATAACTTACTATTAAGAGGACTTTTACTTTCTAAATTGGAATAAAAAAAACAGTTTAAATATTAAAAAAAAACTATTATCTTTTATGGATATACCTTTTTTATACATTGTTAAGAAGGTTTTGAGGTATACAAAAAAAATTGTTTTGTCACTACTAGTTTTTTTTCCTGTAACAATTTTATTAACAATTAATTCCAACGGGATTCAATTACTGAGACTTAAAACTAAGAAATAAACCTTTTATTTATTAAAACCATCGTTATCGAAAATACTAAAATAATAACTGCTTATGTTGTAACCCAAATTAAAGTGATCAAAAAGAATTTGACAAACCACCGTAAAAAGAAAAAACATAAGTTAATCAAATGTTAATCATTTACTCTATTATTGCACAATATTAATCAATATTGTATAACTTTTTTATGTAAAATGTTTTAAAAGCGTTTTCAATAATATAAATTTAGGAATATACACACACTTATTACGCGTAATGTTCCAAGCGAGAAAAATTTCAAAATAATTTGTGTCAGGTGTGGGGTTCGAACCCACGCTCCCTCTCGGGAACCAGAGCTTAAATCTGGCGCCTTAGACCGCTCGGCCAACCTGACTATACAGAAATCTTCAAATATTATATAAATAATCTAACTATATTTCCCAACATTACACAAAGTGATATAATTCAAATTTCATCAAATATTTTTCACAAAAAAAAAAACAAAAAAAATTTTTTTTCCTCTACTAATAGGCGAGCGGTTTATCCCTATAAGCAGAGCATAAACCGACTTATTTTTTTTTTCATTTCTATCGCACGAAACCTTTTTTATTCGATGCTATTTTTTTTAAATTTTAAATGTATTTTTTTTTATTTTTCCAAGTGGGCCGCAAATTGGATTTTAAAAAATTCTGAATTGGTTCAAGTAAATTTTTTTAGGCGTAAAATTTTTTATTTTCAAAATTTGAACTTGAAGATATAAATATAGAAACGAATAAAAAGGTTTGGTGCGGTAGAAATGAAAAAAAAAAATAGTCGGTATATTCCGTTTCTAAGCGTTTTTTAGGGGTAAGCCGCTCGCCTATTACACCTGTTTAATTGCTAAAATAGCACAAATGCTGAAGTGGTACTTATGTGAAAGTTATTCTATGCAAGAAACAATTAATTTGTTTATTGTTATTTTTGAAAATTGGCCAGTTCCAGTAGAAAATCAGTACTGTCGGTTATCCATAATTAGAAAAATTTGCATGTACAAATATATACTAAAAAAATCTCTATTAGATCAACCCAGGCGACTGAAATGACCGAAAGAGATAGGAATTACAGAAACATAGGCGTGTGCATTTTCTGAAGAAACTGTGCTCAAGTCAAAACTGCAAAGAATATTTAAAAAAGAAATGCAAATAACTGTTAAAAATCAGTACACTCGAGACATTTTTCTTGGAGATCATTTTAAGCGGATAGAAGTTTGTAAAAAGTTAATGGGGGGGGGGGGGCACGAAAATAATAACTTATTGTTGTTAAACCATCAGTTCGTACATGGTATGCTATTCCATCCATCCATCCAATGGCACTACAGTCCAAATCGGGCCTTTGCCTCCTTCAACAAGCTTCTCCAATCATTTCGATTTACCGCTGTTCGTTTCCATGAACGCGTTCCCAGTCAGTTCTTGGTATCCTCATCAACTTCGTCTTCCCATCTCTTTTTAGGTCTTCCAACAGGTCTTTTTCCCTGCATTCTTGCATTTAGTAATTTTCTGGGGATTCAACCGTCTAATTACATATTCAAGAACAAGATTAAAGAGCGTTGGAGCTACTCCGTCGCCTTGTTTCAGTCCTTGCGTTATCGTAAACGCACCAGTGATCTGTCCTTGAATACATAACTGTGCTTCTGTTTCTGTCATTGCCATTTGCACTAGTCATATTAATTTTGATGGTATACCAATTTCTTCCAATATATTAGGTAAAATTGTTCTATCTATTGAATCATATGCTTGTTTAAAATCGACAAAGATATTGTGAACGTCCATATCATATTCCCATGCTTTGACTAGTATTTGTTTAACTGTAAATAGTTGGTCAATGGTAGATCTATTTTGCCTAAACCCTGCTTGATATTAACCGATGATTTTTTCCGTGAGAGGAAGTCACATTGAAGATCAATAGCATGATATGCTATTGATCCGGGGAAAATATACATTTAAATATTGCTGTGTGGATATAGCCTCTTCTTCTTTATAGCTCTACAACCCGTGATGAGCTTTACCTTCTCTTAAAAAATTCCCCTAGCGTTACATATTCAGAGCCAATGTTCTCTTTTTTTTTATTCCACCAAAATACAATTATAGAGCTGTCTATATGACTGAAAAGACAAGATTCCATTCCGTATAGCAAAACTGTAATTATTTTTAGTTTAAATAAATGCTGACCTGGCCTTTGCTATACGTTGTTTTATCTCTTCAGAATGGTCTCATCGGTATTTAATTTTGTACCCAGATATGTATATTTATTTTTTACCAATAGCTGATTATTTAATATTGATATTAATAATCATCTATTTGGTCTTTTTTATTTTATTTATTAATTCCAGACCGTACAGTTGGTTTACTTCTGTTATACGAGATATTAACATTTGAAGTCTTTTCACAATGTCCGCAAACATGACTGTGTCGTCCGCATATCTTGTGTTGTCGGGTCTTTGTCTCTTCACTAGAGTACATTCGTCCACTATATGTAGGGTGACCATAATTTTTCAACAAAAAAAAAGTACATTTATAATTTTTAAGAAAATATGTGTACTGATAGTGCCCTAGGAAATTTTTCTGGTCAAAATTTTACGAATATTTAATGAAACAATGATAAGAACGATTTTTTTAATCAAACATACGTACATAAAAAATGTATGATAAATTTTAATAGTTAATTTGCTTTCGACGTTTCTTCCTGAACATCTTGATCATCTTTTTGGTACCAGTCGTTCTTTTTGGAACTATGAATTTCCTTCAGAAGTTGTAGTTAACTCTTTAAGAACTGAAACATTTCATTGCAGGAAACTTTGAAGTTTGTGTAGACTTGCATGATGGCTTCCACAGTAGATATTTTCAACTGCGATTTGTTGGGGCTCCAATAGTTATTGATATTTGAGAACAACCGCTCAATCGACGCACTGGTCCCAGGCAGACAAAAACAAACTCATATAGAATTTTGAGATTTTTCAAAGCACTTTCTTTTTTTAAGATTTCGAGCCATCGATCTTCGGTAGAAATATTTTTTGAATTCCAGTCTGCGATTTTATCTTCTGTAAAGTAGGTTCGTTACAGTTCACCCACTTCATCAAACAATTCGTCCTGATTTAGTATCGGACCTATGTAGTCTTTGAAAGCCTCACACGACGATAAAATTTCAGCCCAAGAAACTTGTTTTTTCAAGTTAACCAATCCGAATAGCTTTAGTTCACTTGAATTTTCACTCCAGTTTTTCAAATATGTTACACAATTTAAATAGAACTGCTTGACATGCGTGATAAAGATATCCCGATAGTTCACACTAAGGTCAAGGTCTTCCATATTTTCAAGTTTTGAAAGTGACTCTCTTACTTTAAGCGGTAAAAATAACTTATTTAAGCGATTTTGAAGCTTATTTATGAGTTTGAAATACTCCAAAACGGCTTCCGTTGCGCATATTTTGTCACCTACATCGAAAATCACTTTGTGGAAAAGAGACGTAATGTTATGCACAAACCACATCCATGCTTCACTGATTGGGTTTTAAAAAAACTGTTTTCGAACTGTTGGATAATTATCAATCGATAAGAAATATGCTTTCAAGGGTTCGAACATTTGTATAATTCGTTCAATGGCTGGCATTAGGCTCAAAAATCTTGTTTTTGAAAACGACATTTTTTGTACTCGATATCAACAAAATCGCAAAACTGCTTTAATTTCTCAACTCTGACTGTAAAAATATAGAAATACTTAAAAATCTTGAACGCAATAACCTCGATGTATATGGGTAAGACGTCCGTCGCATTTTGTAAACAGTTATTAAAAATGTGTGCCACACAACCAATTCCAATCACGGGTTTACCACAAGAAGCATTTAATTTGCTGGATAGATTGTTCACTCCTTTTCTTCTCATTTCACCAAAATTTGTATTTGTATTATCAGCAGACATTCCGATGCATTTTTGTAGTAGATTATGGTAATTCAAAACATTGACCACGTTATCTTTAAACTGCTCTGATGTTTCACCAGTAGGTGAGTCACGTAGCTGAAGTAATTTTACTTGGACACCATTTTCTCCATCAAAACATCTTACCATTAAGGGCACAACTTTTATTTCTCTATGATTCGACGAATCGATTGTAATGCTGACGATATTTGCTTTTAGAAGGACAATTTCTAATTGGGATTGAGCCTCTTGAGCTAAAACATTTTTTACAATCGCCTTAGTCTTGGTTCGAACTGCCGCAAACTTAGGTTTAAACATGCTTACAATTAGTTTTGACGTGCAGTCTGAGGATCTGAAACTTTGCAAATGCTTAATTGTCTGGTAAGCAAAAGTACCTTCCTTGGCAGCAATTAACATATTTTCAGAACTTAAATTTCATTTTCTAACAAAGGTTTCCAATTTGCTGGTCTTCGAGTTCGCATTAGCAGCCAACATGTGTTTTTTCTTTGACAAATGTTGTTTGATATTACTGCGACCGCTGTTAGAAATATCAACATCACTTTTACAAATTTGGCAAATCACAATATGCGGTGAAACATTTGATTTTTGTTTCATAAAAGGATATTCTGCTTGCAACTCGACGTTAAAATGGCATTTTTTTTTTAGGCGGTGACATGATGAAATTGTTTATTTTTCCACACAGCACAAAATAATATAAAAAAAAAAACGAGAAAAACTGCGGAAATTTAAGACAAAAGATTAATAGACTAATCAACAGTGAGCGCACAAGTAACAAATAAATTTTTACTAAATAATTAAGATAATAAGATCTTCCTGCGAAATGAAATTGACAGTGATGGGAGGGAGATGGGCGTATCAGTAATAAACTAAACTAGACGATGACGCAGCGACGAGAGTCACAAGTGACTCCTGCGCCGATCGATTGCTGCTAAAGATAGGAGATTCTGATTCTTTCGCAAAAGATCGATTCTTGAATCAATTCGAACCATAATTATATTTTGTTTGGACAAAAAGTAGGACTTAATTTTGTGTAATTAAGAAAAAGAGTACATTTAGATGTACTTCATAAATTTTAAAGTACAATAGGACAGCGTTTGAAAAGAAAGTACTGTCCTACTAAAAAAAGTATATATGGTCACCCTAACTATATGGCATTTTTGAAAATTTGTTTTAAGAATTTATTAAAAATAAAAGGGGATAATATATCCCTATCGTATTCCGCGATTCATTTATAAAGAATATGTCAAATTGCGATCTATTCTAATGTTCGCTATTTGATTTTACTATATATTTTTAATAATTCTAAGATGTTTATCGTCGATACCAACTTCTTTTATTATCGACATTAGTTTAACATGTTTATTCTGTCGAAATCGAAAGCCTTTTGGTAGTCTATAAACCAGGGGTCGGCAACCACACTACAAGAAAGAGCTACTAAAAAAAATCCCAAGCACCAAAGATCTACCTTGTTTTAAAAACCTTTATTATAGACGTACACTTAAGAGAACAGGAAGTAAAAACTAAGCATGGTGAAAAAAAATACTTACGTATTTTACACGATACATACGATTGGGTATTTCTGTTTGGACACTAGACATCAAAAATTTTCTTTTCCGGCAACGCTCTTCAAACACAAATGATTCTGCAGTGTGACTATTTCTAATTCAGTCTCTGGTCTGCTTTCGCTGAAATGCTGTTCGATAGTTTGGGATAAGCTTTCTGCATCGAGGGGCATGTACGGATAAGATACAAACTGAGCAATCGCTTCAATTTTGTTGAAGTCACTAAATCGGGTATCGAATTCATGCCTCAGTCTGGTCAACATTTCTATATGCCCCTCTCCTGTATAAAGTTGAACGTTTACTACTTTTTTTTCGATTACTTCTTTAAAACAAGGAAAATGTTTTAAATTTCCTTCCAGTAGATTTTTTCCCATAGTTTAAGTTTCGCAATGAATGGCTTTACTTCGGAAATCATTTGATGAATACTTTTTTCTTTACCCTAAAGCTGCAAAGTTAGTTCATTCAGCTTTCCTGTGACATCGGCCAAGAATCCAAAATCTGTCAACCATGCGGGTTCTTCTAATGTTGAGTAGTCTTCTTTACGCTCCTTAAGAAAAGCGATTAAAGCTGGTAGGAGCTCATAAAAGCGTCGAAGAATCTTCCCCTTGCTTAACCAGCGTATCTCTGTATGCAGAAGCAATTCTCCGTATTCTAGATTTATTTCTGCAATTAGAGTTCGAAACTGTCTTCTCTGCAAAGTGTAATACTAACGGGGTTAATCCGCTGTCACCATTGAAATACTAGCGGAGTAAAATTACTGTAACCCCTATAACATCCTCGGTTTAAACCCTTAAGGATGCTTATCCCTGCGAGCGGAGGCAAGGCTTACTGGTCCCACTAGTCTGAATTGGCTGGTTCGCCCTCGTGGATTTTCGAGAGGGTAGGAAAATCAGGAAAAAGGGTTAAGGACTTCTAGGTCTCAGGTCCTGTAAGGAGTTGAGTCTATGGGCTTATTTAGAAGCCGGAGAAATGCATAAGCGGAAATTGTGTACTCTTCTAGTCTCTGCCAGTAACGGCCGGGAAGGAACAATAAAACCAAGTTTCGAGTCTACAAATGTATTAAATAGACTGTATACTACAATTAAGTTAACAAGCTGTCAGTTATAACCCATAAAGATTCGTTCAGGCGCGAAGGGAGACGAGAAGAGACCTTAGCAAGAAATTAAAAGGTGGACAATCGGCGTTTCTATATATTACTTGGGTTAGTATATAGATTTAGTTACCTTCGCGTATTTAGGCCCTAGCTAATGAATACGCCCTTCAGTCCTACTGGAATTCAGGTTCAGTTGTGGAAGCACCGCGCGCTATCACGAGTTTTCGAAACTCCCGGTACCCTGCACTTATACGGTACTATTATCCCGCCGAAATAAAGTAGCGCGTTCACTTGATCGCCTTGTGGCGCAGAGCCTTCCCAACGGTTCCACACTTACTGACTTGACGATTACTGGACGCTACCGCCTCCGAGGACTCACGGTTGCCGGGCAAATACTGCCCGGCAAAAATCTTTTTCCTAGTATCCCTCCTACAGAAACTTTTAAGTAACTTTTCTAGTAAAAAACCTTTTAGACCAAAATAGTACAAATCCAATAATTACATCTGAAATTTTACATCTTCTTGAAGTTTGCATAAACCAGGACTACTTTGAATTTAATAATAAAATATATACAAATAACAGTGCAGGACTTATAATGGATAATCCTCTAAGCCCATTGCTATCAGATATTTTTATGGATCATCTAGAGACAAAGATTTCAAAACATTCCGTATTCAAACAGTTTTTATATTGGTGGAGATACGTAGACGACGTACTGGTATGTTTCACAGGTACTAACAGGCAACTCGACCAATTTTTATCGTATATTAATTCACTTCATAGTTATATTGAATTTACAATAGAAGCAGAACAAAATCAATCCATAAATTTTTTAGATTTAAAAATTAGCAGACTTCTCCATACTTCATAAACCTACCCATACTGACACGACTATACACAATTCGTCATCCCATCCAACACAACATAAACTGGCAGCTTATCATAGTATGTTACATAGATTAACAGAAATTCCGATGTCAAAATACAACTTTGAGACAGAATTAAATATAATTAAGCAAATAGCAGTAAACAACGGATACAACGAACAAACAATTAATAAAATGTTAAATCAAAAACTACACAAGAAAGCCCTGAAATTAGTATTTCCACCACCAGAGAAAAAACCCAGTACCTTCTGCTCGATTACATATACAGGCAAAATAACAACAAAAATTGCCAAACACATCAAAAAGACAGGAATAACACTAGCTTTCCGAACAAATAACAACCTAGGCAAATATATTAAAAATAACAAGAGCCAAAATAAAAAACACTTAAATAGTGGTGTGTACAAACTTCAATGTGGCGACTGCCCAAAAACTTACATCGGTCAAACTGGTAGAAACTTTGATAAACGAATAGCAGAACATAAAAGGGCTTTCAAGAATAGAAAAACAGATTCGACATACGCACTTCACCTTCTAGATCATAATCATTATTTTAATGACAAATTTAAATTTCTTCACATTCAAAATAAAGGCCTTAAGCTATCTTTGTTAGAATCTATGGAAATCAACAAATTAAAAAACACAGATATAATTCTGAATGACCAACTTGAGACAAACAGTTCTCCCCTCCTCAACCTATTTCATTAGAGACTATAAATTTGTAAACCCAAGCCAAAATAGATCACTTGAGAAAGGCAGTCAGCCAAAACAGCTGTAGTGATAATATTTAAAATAAATTTTGTGGAAGTTTGAAAACAAAGTTTTCAGTGTTTTATTGTTACATAAAATGAATTTCCATCAAGTAACGGTCGAATCCATCAATGTTTCTATCCTTTTTAGAATCCATAGAAATCAACAAATTAAAAAACACAGATATAATTCTGAATGATCAACTTGAGATAAACAGTTCTCCCCTCCTCAACCTATTTCATTAGAGACTACAAAGTGTAAACGCATGCCAAATATAGATCACTTGAGAAAGGCAATCAGCCGAAACAGCTGTAGTGATAAGAGTTAAAATAAATTTTTGTGGAAGTTTGAAAACAAAGTTTTCAGTGTTTTATTGTTACATAAAATGAATTTCCATCAAGTAACGGTTGAATCCATCAATTATTTCGAAAATTAGTTTACGGATTTTAATATCAGATGTCGCTATTTGCCTCTATATGAAGCCATGTTAGAGTTGCTTTCTAAGACAGAAAAGATTTATTTTCACGTTCAGAACGACTGTGAATAGCTGTTCTGACAAGCCCTATTAGAGCGAAATACGTATAAGCAGTTACACAGACGCACTATACGTGAAATCAAATCTTGACTGTCTTTTTCTATTTAGGTATGACTTTTAAATTTCTCATTTATTTTGTTATTTTTCATACAGTTCTTAGTTCTTAGGATGTAAAGAACCGCTATTCCGTGACGCCTTGTCGTGGTGCTAGTTTCGTGAGGTTCGTCTCAGCATTTTACTATAGAGAAAAAAGTAATACAACTTCAGTATAGAAGCTTCGCTTCAAAGACGAATAATTTCTCGTTGGCTGGGCCTTGAACTTTAGTCATTTGCGGTAAAAGTAAAAAAGTACATAGACGTGACGACAGTTTTAGTGACGTCAATCCAAAGGAATATACAGTAGATCCACAGTAGAATTTCATTTGTACTGCCACATTTTTTAAATTATGGTTAATCGACAGTACTATTTTTCCACTGGAACAGGCCTATTTTAAGTAGCAAAATAGCAACAATAAACCTATTCATTGTTTCTTGCATACATAACCACCAAATTACACTTCAGTATTTGTGCCCTTTTAACAATTTCAATAAACAATCATAAATGATCTAATATTTGAAAAATTTTAATTACAAATGAAATTTGAATTGTATCGCTTTATGCAATATTGGGAAATATAGTCACATTTATTTAAATAATATTTGTAAATTTTAGTACAGTCAGGTTGGCCGAGCGGTCTAAGGCGCCAGATTTAAGCTCTGGTTCCCGAGAGGGAGCGTGGGTTCGAACCCCACACCTGACAAAAATAATTTTGACGTTTTTCTCGTTTGGGACATTAGTTTACTTACCTATAATAAGTGTGTGTATATATTTCTAAATACATATGTCATTGAAAACGCTTTTAAAATATGAAGTTTAAAAAAGTTACACTATATTGAGTAATATTGTGCAATAACAAAATAATCACACTGAATATTAGCTCATAATATTTTTTCTTTACGGTGCCTTGTCAAATTATTTTTGATGAGTAAATATGAGCGAATACGCACAAAAAAATTAAGGAAATGTGCGCATATATCTATGGGTGGTGGGAATAAGCACATAAGTCAAAAAATGAAAAAAAAAAAATTTAAGTCATATCCTTATTGTACATTATAATTTTAAGTCATACCTATGCCTTCCCGTGGTTGTGTAAAATGATATAAGTCAAAAACTTATTATATCTCTATGAAAAGTAACTGTGAATATGAATATAAGTCAAACTGAGCTAATAATGATAGTGTATAATCACAGTTAAGTCGACTTATGTGTTCTTACGTTTACATCAATTTGTTGTGAATAAACACATAAGTCTGACTTATGTGTATATTTACTCATCTCAATGATTTGTCAGTCGCTACGTATTAGTGGTTTATGGTCAGTCGTTATTCTGATAACAAGTATGAGTCGACGAAGTAAAAATATTTTACAGCTCGCGTTAGAACAGGCGGACATATTGGCCGATGGTAAGTAAATAAATCTTTTACAGCAACGTGTTATAGATAAATTTTGAACATCTTTAACAAGTAAAATCGTTGTTTACATGCACTACACGGCTTATTTATTTAAATTTAGATACACTTCATCTAATTTATATAACGATGCACGTCATCGGCGTCATAGCCTGTGACGTCACATGATACCAACACAAAATATTTAGGGTCTAGGTGTGTTCTTTTTTAGAATCACTTTACCGAGTACACTGGCATTACAGCCACTAGACATATTTTATTATATACGCGTAGAAATAATATTTAAAAATTTCTATTAATGTTAACTTAAAGAAATACACAATAATATGTTTCATTTAATTTGTATAAATGCATTATAAAGCGTTTTTATCAAGAATATTTGTTCGGAACACACTGTAACTGTAATCGAACAAAGGTAAAATTTTGGCATAAATTGGTAACACTTATTTGACAGTTGCGGTGATGACACTTTTTGTACTTCATTATTTTGAATTTTAAAGTGAATATCTCTTGTTTTATATTTTTAACTATTTAATAAAATCTGTTCTTTTTAGAACAAAATTAATGTGTTTTATTTCAAAAATGTCACGTAAGAGTTTAAATAGTCGTTGTAAAGAGATGGTAATACTTTTGCAATAATTATGTAATCTGTTTGATTTAAAATGGAGTCAGGATTTTTTTATACTTTGGCAACTATGTCAACTTCGATCTCTGACGTAGATAATGACGTAAGTCGTTATCTAAATTAGATGAAGTATAGGTAGCTATTAATCCGGTATACACATGCAGTGCAGATACCTTCGAAAATATAAAAATAAGACATGATTACTCTGGGATAGAAAATAATGGATTTATTTTGTTAGGAGAGTTAGAGTGCAATATAGAGAGTGATGATTCGGATCGTGATCCGACATATACACCAAACAGTGATGTTATAACCTTCCCTCTTCAGCTTGCTCTAGACGTCGCAGTGGGGTTGCCGGAGTATAATGATGTAAATGCGAGGGCGAGGCCGTATTCCCAGTATTAATAAGAAAGTCTGGAAATAAAAGTGATTCGAGCAAAATCCGTCCCGATAGAACGGAAAAACGAAATGCAGGTCTTGCGTACTGTACTCGTCGAGGAAAGCTCCGCAGCGAAAGGAAAATGTTGCCTTTAGGACCATGCAGAAGACTATGCCAAGCCAAATTGTTAGATGAAAAAACGTACCCTTTTTAATGAGTATTGGAATTTAAAATCATATAATAAACGAGCTGCATATATTGGATCATTAATAAATATCAAGAATAAGGCTGTAAGTAGGCCCAGCATGGAAGATCCTAATCGTCAAAAATTTAGACAAAAAACATACAAATATTTTTTTGAACTTGATGGACAGCGTTTGCAAACATGTAAAGATTGCTTCCTTAAAACATTTGGCGAGACCGATAATTTTATAAATTTGATTGATGTAAAGAAAGCTACTTCAGTTGGTGGATTTGTTGCTGATGACAGCAGGGGGCGTGCATCCCCACCTTCCAAATTTTCAAAGGAAATATTAGATAATGTGCGTCAACATCTATTATCATTTCCAGTATACGAAATTCACTACACAAGAAGGGAAAATAATAAAAAATGTTTAGCATCCCACTTGACTATGAAACTAATGTACGATCTCTACAAAGATATCTATAAAGATGGGGTATCAATACGCTATTATAGACAAGAATTTCACCATTTAATGTTAGCCATTAAAAAGAGAAAAGCAGATACATGCGACGAATGCGATAAATTTAAATTGAAACTAGACCTTGCTGAGAATGATGAAGCTAAAACTGAAATTATAAGTCAAAGGGACTATCACTTATTTTTGGCAGATGAGACTTACAAACAAAAACAAAAAGATAAAAAACTAGCAAAAGCCAATGAAGCTATTAGCTGCATGACGATGGATTTACAACAGTGCCTTGCTACTCCATTTTTAACTAATTCCATTTCATTCTATAAGCGTAAGCTATGGACGTATAATTTAACGATCCATGATAGTAAAACAGCTAAGTCATTTTGCTACATGTGGTACGAGACTATCACAGCTCGAGGAGCCAACGAAATTGCGTCTTGTCTTTACAAACATATTCAAACCTTACGCATTATTATTAAAAAAGTAATAATATACTCAGATACTTGCGGGGGGCAGAACAAAAATTCATTTGTGACTGCGATGTTAATGTTAGCGTTACAAAAGTTCCAAAACCTTGAAGTTATAGAACATAAATTTATGGTTTCTGGCCATTCCCATATGGAAGTGGATAGTGACCACGCTATCATAGAAAAAAAAAAAAAAGAAAACAACCAATACTTTAATCAGCCATCCTTATGATTGGTATCAGTTGGTTCGCTCTTACGGACCAAGGTTTACCGTAGTCGAAATGACCCAGACCGACTTTCTCAGCTATGTTAAAAGGCCCACTTGTAAAAAGAAAGAAAGATGTAGCAAAGAATGGAGTTTTAAGTGGCAACCTGTACGGTGTTTTTAGTACACTAAAAATTTTGGCGAAATTAATTTTAAATTTAGCTTAGACGAATATGAACCATACCAATAAGTATCATTTTTACGCATTAACGCAGCACAAAAATGGCTAGATGAAGGAAGCAATGTTCCACAGATTACAAACATGCCATTGCCAATTTCCGAAGAAAAGAGAAGGGATCTCTTGGCACTGCTTGACTACATTCCACCTGTTTTTCATGATTTTTATAGACAATTGCCGTCTTCTTCAAAGTCAACATCTACCGATCCCGATGTACAAGAATTTGATGGAGATGGTAACAACTGTTGTGTGTAAATACCTTTTAACATAAATAATAAACTTTCTGTAAAATGCATTGTTAATTTGATGATTTTGTTCTTCACTACTTTAGAATATTACATTATTTTTGTCACTTTGTTATACCCATTGTGCGTGACCAATGGAATAAGTCAATCAAAACTCAGAAAAAAATGTGTATTTGTAATTGATTTTCTACAAGACATATGTAATACATTAAATCACGGTAAGTTATAAAATTTTATTAATGGGTTCTTCATAATGTAGGAATCAATCAGTTTTTTCGTTCTCCTGAAAAGTTGCCGTTTTTGACTTATGTGTTTATTCGCCACACCCATAGATATATGCAAGCATTTTTATCAAAATTTTAAAAAAATATATTATTATATGCCATCATTTTTTTCTAAAATCAATTAAATTTAGTAGTAATAGAATAGTAAATAAAATAATTCTGCTCCACTATCTAATACAAAAGAGATATTTAAAAAAATAATAATCAAATTATTAATTTTACGAGTGTATCACTGATGTTATTATAACTTATATCTTAACTTATGGCATCACTGCTGTTGAAAAAAACAATAAATAATTTTGTTTTTAAAATATTTTTTTAAATTGTCCATCTAAAACTTATGTCATCGATATCGAGTATCTACATTATATTTGTAAACAGAAAATCTGCGTTCTAGATTAACAGATGTGACTGTGAGCATATTTTAAACTACTTAGTGATCGAGTATCGATATTAAAATTTTTCACATGTTCACCAGAAAGAATTGTAGTTACATTTGCTAAAAAGAAATACGTTTTTTAATTTTTGTTTTATTTAAGTAGTAAATTGCAAGTGAGTTTGGTTGTGACTTCGTTAGTGTTCTTTCTTAACTTCTTTTGTTGCCATTTTACGAAGATCGTTTTAAAATGTAACATCCGAAGAGCCAGAGGAACTCTCTAAGGAATTGGAAGATTTACAAAGTTTTGTATTAGAGTGCGCGCAAGCACTCTTGACCACGGCGCAGTAGATGAAATTTGGTTTAGTCACCACTTCCGTGTGAAACGCATTGTACTATGCACTGTATAATTCCATTTACAATAGAACCTTTCTGCCTTTACGTGAATTTGACTCCGCCTTCGCGCAGCTCCATGGTCAAGAGTGCTTGCGCGCACTATAAAACGTAAGCGACATTTTCAAAACCTCTCTAATGATGCCAAGAATATGCTGAAACATGTTTATGAAGGACTGTGTTCTGAATTGTCTAAATGAGAGGCAATTAAAAAAAACATTTTTTAAACCACAGTGCCCAAAGCAACCTGCTACAAGATTATGTGAAAAACATATTCTTCTAAACCGAGGAGAAAGGATTGTGACAAATTCAGACAAATAGAACCGCGCTTAATTGAACCTAATAACCAAAATACAAAATGTATGTGGCTAATATTTGTCTAACTATTGAAACCCTTCGAGGTGAATTGGTTCGAAAGGACATTCTCTCGTGTTCAGCAACAACACTTCGATTATTTCTTAAAACCAATAATTTTAAGTACAAAACTATAGACAGGCGCCAGTCACAAATGGAACGTTACTAGAGAAACAATTATATCAGACAGATAATCGAGTATCGAAAAATGAAATGAAATATTGTTGAGTTTTTAACGTTGGACGTTGTTTAAAGTTGGACGAATAATAAAAAAAAAGTGTTTTAATTCAATACCGCCCAATAAAGGACAGATAATTAGAATATTACCAGAGAACTACGAACGCAGAGAAGCGACACTCCTTTGATCTTGCGTGGGCAAGCCGCCAACGAGTGAAACTGACAGAAAAGCACCTTATTTTTTAATAGTCAGTGGGCATATTACACAATATAAATTCTTAAATAAAATTGATCATTTATGTTGACTTTCAATAAATATGAAATATTGCACTGAAAAAATAATTACATGCAGGGCCGGCTTTTGTTGAGATTCTAAATGGTGTAATTATTTTTGATTTACAAAAGGTTGCAAATACATCGCACAACGCAAAGTAATGATGAAAATCGTATTGATGGAACCATAGATGAAAATACTTTTTTGTTTATTCTGATATTGACGTTTATAATACAATAATACACCGATTCTTTTTGGCTTGTGTTGATACAAGATATAATTTGTTCGTCGTGGAATTTCCTAATAAATTATCTTTATCCTAATAACCTAAAAAATAATCAAAAAAGTATTACGAATCATTACAAGAGAGCATTAGGAAGATAAAACGAATTTATATTATTGTCATTACACATGATTCGGATATACATAGTAAATCCAGACTTTCAGTTTAAACTAATATTTGGATACAATTTATTTTGTTTAAATAGATTCAGAGTTAATACATACGATTTTTAGTTGATTGGTATTGCCTTTAAAATTATTTGTAGTATCTAGTTTGCCTAAGCCGAATTTGTAACAATTATTTCTGGTTTTGTTGTTAACTGCGGTTAGTACAATTCTTATACTTGAAGTCAAAACGACGAACCATTGAACCTTCAGGCCAGATACTGGGATTGAGAACTTCATTTTTATAATCCAATGGATATGAAACTTTAAAGTTTGCTTGGTACTCCGTAACCTTTAACTTCTTGAAGTAAAAATGTATATTTGGAGCATTTACCTTTAAATTATTGGTCAAATCTTCCGTTGTCTGTTGTGCAATTATATAACGGTGTAAATAAATAATGATTGATTGGAGTAAGATTTATGTCTGTTTACTCTTAATATTGGCTATGGGCATATGTGCTTGGTTGTAAATATAGTAATTGTCATCCAGTTCTAGTCTGTTAAAATGTAACTAACTTTCGCAATAAAATAATTACTAAAATACTAGATAGTTGTGTCTGAGATTAGCGAATCGACTATACATACACTACATACATTCAGTATCATTGTATATCCAAGATGGACGCCGCTACACAATAGCGGATTACTTATTTTTTCACAACTACTTCAATATGGGTATCAAATGAAAGGGTTTGACTAGCAGAAAAGAGTTTTTTGTATTTATAAATAATACTTCATTACTTACAACTATAAGAGTATTAGTATATTCTAAGTGTATTGTAAGTAATGAAGTATTTAACTTTTGTCAATATCTCATCTTAATAAATTTACAGTTTTCTCCTAATTAAGTCTCAAAATTGTCACTAAATATTGAGATATACAATAAATAAAGTTTTAATATTTTTTATTTGTAATTCCCATTTAAATATTTATTCCCTAAATATGTTATGTACTCCGATCCACATATTTGATCTTTGTTATTTATATTTAACGAATTAAACATTGACAGACAACTTTTGTATATAGCAAAAAGTAGATGAGCATTTAGTTTTTTCATAATTTAATGTAAGTTTGTTTGGTGAAAAAGACAGCAAATATTTGAAGTTATGTTAATGTAAGTTTGTTTATTTGCAATCATGTTTTTATTTTGAAGTCTTGTTCTGTTATAATTTTAAGATTTTCCCAATTTTCGATCTAATTATGTTTCCAACAATTTTTAGTTTGAGCATTTTAGGAATTTCTTTGTTTCGTTTAAATCAAATATTCTCGTGTATAAAACCCTCTATATATTTTTATTTCCTAAAAATACTATATTCGTATTGTTGTCTGCGAGCGCTTTCACACCAGTAGGCCAACATCTGTGTTGATTTTTTGACCTGAGCCTTCGGAGACAATAAATTTAATGTGTGTTCGTAGTTCTCTGGTTTTTATTCTGAACTATCCCTTGGCAAACCAAAATTTATTTTTTTATTGCTTCACTTAACGAGAGCTCGGGCGGACACGTCGGTGTCGGCTTACTCAAAGTCAAATTAATACTATTATGTAATAACTAATAATAATTACAAAGCAATAGTAATTACCTGTTATTATTCTTAGGAAATCTAAATAAACTTATTCCTTTTCCTGTCACAGATGAACATCCGCGAAACGCACAACAATAACCAGAAGACATTTTAAATACTTATAAATTAAACTTTTAACTATAAACTATAACTATAAACTATAACTATAAACTTATATATTTTAACTATAACTATAAACTATAACTATAAACTTTTAACTACTAAATAATTAGATAAATGGTCAAATGCACTTGTATAGTCGAGAGTTTACCACAGATGCCTACGGACTATCGTAAGCAACTTAAAATTGAAGAAAACGCACGTGTTTTTGACAGTAAAGCTCCTTATTTGGGTCATGCGTATACAGAAAAGATACACGAATTCCGGGCCTCGTGTCGCTTCTCTGTGTTCGTATGTTCTCTGATATTACACTGCGGTGGAGAAAATGGCAGTGGCGGCCGGTCAGGGTCGGCAGGGTCGGCAGTGCCGACCCACATCTTTATAGATATTATAGATTATTTTAATATTTAATTTAATCAGTATTTCAATAAATAATTGTGGCAGGTAATCAGTTGATGTCATTTGTTTTTGTGAACTAAAAAAATATCTGTGAGGTAATAAAGACTAAATTTTATTCATGGTTTTTAAAAGAATTCGTCCAATCTGAGCGTTAAGTGATCCTTGCGTAGACACTTTTCAAATAAATGTTCCGATATCGGAGACATCCATCCGCCTATGAATTCTTGAAAAGGCACGTTTTGTTTTTTCGGCTAGCCGATCCCAACCTTGACTTTACTTGTAAAAATCAACGGAATATTGGTTGATTAGCAACCAAATATACATTTCTTTCCATATGAACTTAATTACTAAGTCCGGCAGATTTAAATTTGCCGATGTTTCATTTGGATTGGTGATTGGTCGCGAACTGTACATTGTGAGCGTGGGACGAAATGTTATTTCATTTTTATATATGTAGTAAACTGAAGTGATATTCAGTGCACGAACTAGCCTATCTTTTTGTGATTTATTTTTATTTTCTAAATTAATACTGTGATACGTTACGTCTGCCGTAAATAGTTAACGGTTAAAGGGTTTTTTGACATATTAGAAGTTTTTTTTTTAATTAAAGTGTAAACAAATTCAGTAAACACCTAAAAAATGCAAGCCATGGGAGAAACTGTAAGTATTGATAAGTCTGATACTGTAAATTATATTTTGCATAATGGGTTTTCATCAATTCCATACGAAGAACAAATTGTTATTAAAAATAAGGGGCGTCCTTTGCCTAAAATGTCCCGACTTATAAATATTAGTGCGGGTAAGGGAAGTAATAGATCATTTTCAGATAATTGGTACAGCAAGTACTCATGGCTTACTGGGAGTGAAATAAAAAACAAACTTTTTTGTTGTCCTTGCATTTTAGTTTCGACAAATAGGGGCAAACATCAAAATCCGTGGTGTGAATCTGGTTACGATAATTTAAAGGAATTATTTAGGGCTTTACATAAACGTGTTATTTCGAAAGATCATACTTACAGCCAGATTAAATTAGATTTATTTGGACAACAAAATATCCATGTTTCATTAGATAATGCCCAACGTGAAAATGCTATTAAACATAACGAAATTGTAAAAAATAATCACGCAGTATTACCTCGTTTAATTGGTATTGAAATTTTTTTAAGTTGTCAGGAATTATCTTTAGGGGACACGATGAATCGGATCATTCGTTAAATCAAGGTAATTATAGAGAACTAATAAAAATGTTTAAGAAATACGATTTGGAATTTTTTAATTTACTTTCTGATTCGAAAACATTTAGCGGTGT
Organism: Diabrotica balteata; assembly: GCA_918026665.1. Taxonomy (NCBI): domain Eukaryota; kingdom Metazoa; phylum Arthropoda; class Insecta; order Coleoptera; family Chrysomelidae; genus Diabrotica; species Diabrotica balteata. The sequence goes on along the minus strand of OU898279.1, from coordinate 94,283,781 downwards.
ATCTAAAACAATACAGAATGAATTAAAAGAATCAATTAGTTACATTTTGAGTAACATTATTGAATCTGAGATTCAGGAAACCATTTGCTTTTCACTAGAAGTAGATGAAACTACAGACATATCATGTCATTGACAATTGTCAATTGTTGTTCGATACGCGTTACGTGATAATATCTATGAGAGGTTTTTAGGTTTTACAGACGTGAGTAAAAGCCATAAGGCAGAACATATTTTTGGTGTTTTAAAGGACAAATTAAAATTTTTTGATATCAAAAATAAATGGGTAGGGCAAACTTATAACGGCGCTGCCGTGATGTCTGGTGAATTAAATGGTCTCCAGGCAAAAGTTAAAACTATTGCACCGCAAGCTTTATTTACTCATTGTCATGTGCATAGAATGAATTTAGTTTTGCAAGATACATGTAAAAAAATTAAAGAACGTCGTCTTTATTTGCCAGTTTAAGCGGATTTGCTTCATTTTTCTCAAGCTTGCCTAAACGGACTAATGTTTTAGCACGGTTTGTTTCGAAAAAAATGCCAACAGTTTGTCAGACGCGATGGAATTTTAAATCTCGGTTAGTTTTCACTGTAGCAGATTTTCGTGAACAGCTTTTGAAAGTTTTTGATTTTATTATTGAATGTGAAGATTTTGAAAGTGATGATATCTCGATCCATAAAGCAATCGGTGTGAAAACTTTATTAAATGATTACTCTTTTAACATACTTTTAAATATTTTTAAGAAAGTGTTTACCCAAACCGATTTGATATTCAATGTTGTTCAAAATCAGTTAGCTGACATTATTCATTCCAAAAATAGAATAACAAGACTGGTGCAAAATCTCAATCAGATTTTCGTAATGATAGTAATTACCAGTATATACGCAGTGACGTTTTGGACTCGCTTGATATTTCCGAACCCCCCAAAAAAAGATAAAGGTATGACAAAGAAACAGATCTCGAAAAACAAGTACCTATATTTTGAAATTTTGGATACTTATGATTATTACTTTTGGATTATTATGCAAATAGATACTCGTTTTTCGAATTTTGAAGATTTGCAAATTTTTGACCTCTTTGACGATTCAAAATTTAAAAGTTGCGCCAAAGAATTTCCAAGATATTTATTAGACAGGTTGATTAAAAATTATCCATCATTCTTTAGTAAAATAAAATTAGAAAATGAATTAAAAGTTTTATATGCTGATCCAAATATTTTCGGAAGATGGGATAAGTTACAAGATATGTATAATTTTATATATTGCAATTCATTACAACAAACTGTTACCGAAATTAATAAATTATTTATTGAGAAATTATAAAGTTCTGGAACAAAAATGAAGATTTGATGAACAAAATGAAACACGTGTTTACTCTATGACTGTAATTTTGCTACTACCCTAAAAAAGGAAAGTGATACATTATTCAACTAGTAAAGTAGCCAATAGATGACACTGCTAGAAAATATTCAAATTTATTTATCTATATCCAACATTATTGTCATTAATTCTCTCATTACCACCAACGTCTACCTCAAATGAACGAGATTTCTCTTGCCTCAAAAGAATCAAAAATTATTGTCGAAATACCATGAAACAAGAGAGAATGTCAAGCTTGTCTCAAATGTCAATAGAAAAAAATACTTTTAAAATCTCTTCAAAACGCTAATAAATTTTACGATGACGTTATTACCCATTTTGCTACTTCCAAACAACGTAGACTAGAATTAATTTATAAACATGTTTAGGTTCTAAATTTAAAAGAAAAAACAAAAAAAAACAAAAAAAAAACAAAAAAAAACAAGAAAACAAAAAATCTCCTATGATGATTGAAGTCTTTATTGGACGGTATACCTATCTGTGGACACAAAAAATACCTTGCCGACCTTGTCTCTCAAGCAACGAGCCGCCACTGGAAAATGGATAGATCGACGATGTAGCATTAATTAATATCTGCAAAAAAATTAAACACGTGTCTAAAGATTGTTATCAGGATATGAGAAGTTCAAATTTTAAATCATGGTTTGAAAAATCTCTTCTTCCAAAATTACTTGAAACATAGTGTGATCGTCATGGACAATCAAGATATAATCATATTATTCAAGAATAATGAGAAAAATTCCAAATATTACGTGGAACAAATTACAAATTCAGATGTTTTAATTTGAGGAAGATTTATATTTTGAGGCACCATATAGTAAAAAGCAATTGTTGGAGATTGCTCATATTCTTGCTCCTTATTATTATACATTGAACCAAGAGTTAATATGGGCTCAATTTAAAGGAAATATAAGGAGAAAAACGCGGCTTCTAAATGTTCGTTTACTGTTGTCCATCTAATTATAAGAGAAGTCATAAAGATCACAGCAACCAACTGGAAAAATGTAGTGAAGAATATAATCGGGGCAATTTGCTAGTGTCTTACTCGCACTTGTTCCCGTAAATTTTCCAACGAAATTTCGTGCCTACTATACCGCAAAACAATAAACGAAAGGTATTAGCACAGCTCCCTAACTTTGGGGGCATAAAAATAAACGGCGAGTTAACGAACAATATAAGATATGCCGACGACACGGTGATCCTTGCCAGTACCATAGACGAATTACAACAAGTAATGGAAAGACTTTATTCAGTTAGTGAGGAATACGGCCTGAGCCTCAACTTCAAGAAGACAAAGTGGATGCTGATAAGCAAAAAGCAACAACCTGCTCGACAATTACGGATAAGTAACATATTAATTGACCATGTAGAGTCTTATGTGTACCTTGGCACCAACGTAAATGCAAAATGGGAACAGACCATAGAAATTAAGGCGAGAATAGAACGAGCTAGAGCAGCATTTAGCAATATGAAAAAGCTCCTCATAAGCAAGGATTTGTCTCTTCCCCTAAAACTACGTATAGTTAAATGCTACATTTTTCCGATCTTGCTGTATGGCGTGGAGGCCTGGACGCTGACGGAGACGCTAACGAGAAAACTAGAAGCATTCGAAATGTGGGTGTACCGACGCATTCTTCGTATATCCTGGACCGAACATGTCACCAACATAGAGGTACTCCAAAGAATCGGAAAGGAGAAAGAAATCGTGAATACAATTAAACAAAGAAAGCTTGAATATCTAGGCCACATATTGAGACACGATAAGTACCGTCTGCTACAATTGATTGTCCAGGGAAAAATAGACAGTAAGCGAGGGCCAGGCAGGAGAAGACACTCGTGGCTCCAAAATCTGCGGAAGTGGTTCGGGCTCACATCGGTCAAACTATTCAGAAGCGCCGGAAACAAGATCAAAATTGCCATGTTAATAGCCAACGTTCGCAAAGGACAGGGCACTTGAAGAAGAAGAAGAGATAAAGACTTAGCTGATATGCTCCCGGATTCTTTAACTTATGTACTGTCGACGATTAAAGCTTAGCTTTTAGCTAAATTTGTATGCATAAGTAATAAATGTTTAATTTTTTAAGTACTTAAATATACGTTCCAGTTAAGTAAGCTTGTATTAACGTAATAAAATTTTCCATTATCCTGTGTTATCATTATTATGTTCAATGACAAAGGGGGTAAGTCATGTGTGTATTTGTGAAAAATTAGTAAAGTCAAACAAATATCGCTTTAAACATATTTTGTACCCAAATACTACAAAAAAATGTTAATCGATATAGGAAAAGTACATGTAAAAACAAACTGTAAGTATGTTATCATTCTAAACATCTGTAAAAAAATCATTTTTCTTAAAATTTTAAATAAGTGTTTTTCTCGTTTTCACCTTTTATGACTTGTCCCCCTTTTCACGGCCAACACGATATATATTGGGAAACAAAATTGTCGTGGAAGAACCTGTTATTAAAAAATCACATGCAGTAAACGTGTTAATGTTTTTGATACTTTTGCATTTTGTCAATTAGATATCTAGGAAAGAAGTTGTCCACACATTTATTTATATTAATTTTATAATTGCTTGTAAAAGTATTTTCTACCTTATCTGTTTCTTGACCGGCAAATTTTTACGAAATATTGATAAAAACAATTATTACATTTTTATGAATTTCAGTAATATAAAAATTTGATACTTTCAGATATTAAGTTTCAGATTTTATACTCAACTAGGTATTATCAACATTTAATGTAAGTCAGGTTGGCCGAGCGGTCTAAGGCGCCAGATTTAAGCTCTGGTTCCCGAGAGGGAGCGTGGGTTCGAACCCCACACCTGACAAAGTGAATTTTTTTTATTTTTTTCTCTTTTAATTTTTTAGTTTTATATTTATAGGAAAAATATTCCATTTTAGGTGTTTCATATACCGCTAAGAGAGATAAAATGAAACAACAACGCGGAAAACCTTTAAAAAATGGGAAAGCCTGGATTTTGGAGAAAAAAGAAAGAAGACGAAGACAAGGGAAAGAAGTTAGAGCTAATTCGAAATATACGGGAAGAAAAAGAAGTGGAAGGTTTTAATTTTACTAAATTTTGTTAAAAATTGTAAATAAAAGACTGTTGCTTCATTTAATGTATTTCAATCCTTATAATTTAGTAAATGTATGATATTTGTGTGCTAGTACGGAACTTTCTTGTTTTTTTTTTTTAAATATTCTGTTGATAATAAACGACAAATTGTTAGGTAAGTTCTTTATTTGGATGCAGAATGCGAAACGCGAAATAAAATATTTTACAGTTTGCTATTTTTGAATATCTCAAAAATGTAACACGTAGAAAAATAGTTTCAATTAATATTATTTTCTGACGGATATTCTCACGCTAAATTTGATTTCATGTACTCGAATGAACTACCTTAAAATAAAGTTGTCCCAGGAACGTAACTCAGCTATATTGGCAATATCATTTTAAAGGCTTCTACTTTAAAATTTATATTATGTCTGAATTGTCAATATAAATGAGTCAGCTAAAATTCAAAATTAACATTTGTTTAATTTATTAATGTTTGTATTTTGAGAACAATTTTGAAACGAAATTGAAACGTCAATAAACCTTTTTTAAACTTCAATTGTGGCTTATTCCCGTTAAAATAATAATTGCTTTAAAATGCCATAAGAAAATAGCTTCATAATAATAAAAAGAATATTGGTTTTCAATTGTATAATAATTGATTTAACTTTCGAGAATTGCAAAAATAACAAAAAAGTCTGGGCCTGTCCGGGATTTGAACCCGGGACCTCTCGCACCCGAAGCGAGAATCATACCCCTAGACCAACAGGCCGTTATGATATGATTTTAATAAATGTAATAAACGGATCATACACGTATATTCGAACATTTACTCATATTTTATTGAAGAATTAAACATTATTTACTTAAATTACATTTAATACTTAATTATTTTAATACCATTCTAACATACTGCGCTAAATTATACCTTTTGAAGCTTACAATAACCTAATATTTCAGTTAGTTAATGTTTATGTGCAAGTATGGATGAAATTCAAGAAGAGCTATCAAAAGAATTAGATTTATATAGGGATACTTCAGTTAGATATCTAGGTAAGCGTTCTAATACTTACATAAAGCTAATAGTAATTAAATTTCTTACAAGGTTACGCGAATGAAGTAGGAGAAGCATTCAGATCAATAATCGGTAGCAAATGGGTAAACTTTTCATACGCCGTAGCCACTTTGTACGTTTTGGCTGATACAACCGATAAAAGTATAGCAGTTTATAAGGTAAGTGATTTTATAAAATTATAGAAGTATTGAAATTACTCTAACAATTGAAATATTATTAGATACCTAATATTAAAATGCCTAATATGCAACTTTAGATAGTGTTTAGTGTAATATTGGTTGCATGCGTTAGGTGTTCTAAGTATCAGATTATATTTATTTTAGTTGTTAGGTTCTACATAGATCTTTAGTTATATATCCACCAGAAAAATTCAATTCCTGTAGTTAGCTGTATACCATCATACAATTTTTTATTAAAAAAATCCTTTATAAAAGGCATTATATATATTCTAAAAATACCTTTTCGGATTACACCACAGATCGTTTTCGGTGTAATAAGTCCATCATCAGTGCAGTTATTTGCATATATTATTTATACATAAATGAAGCCACTAAATATGCGGAAAAAACCCTTTAAATGATGTTAACTGTGTTAATTATTACATATGTGCTGACCCGAAACAGAGGAGTCTTGCGATGCCATGAAGTAAATATGTTTAAGACAACATCATTGAAAGCAAAAAGTAAAAATCCGAAGATGAAGATATCTAAGCAAAATTCAGATTCACACTTAAATCTTTTCCTTCTCCATAACAATAAAATACTGAAAATTCTGTTTTCAAAACTTCCACAAAATTTATTATAAAATCTTATCACTACAGCTGTTTCGGCAGAGTGCTTTTCTCAAGTGATCTCTTTTTTGATATGCGTTTAGACTTTATAGTCTTTAATAGGTTGAGGAGAAGAGAACTGTTTGTATCAAGTTGGTCATTCAGAATTATGTCTGTTTTTTAATTTGTTAATTTCCATAAAGTCTAACAAACATAGCTTAAGGCCTTTATTTTGAATGTGAATAATTTAAATTTTATCATTAAAGGAATGATTATGATCTCGAAGGTGAAGTGCGTATGTAGAATTTGTTTTTCTATTATTAAAATCTCATTTATGTTCTGCTATTCGTTTGTTAAAATTTCTACCAGTTTGACCGATGTAAATTTTTGGGCAGTCGCCACATTTAAGTTTGTATACACCACTGTGTAAGTGCGTTTTATTTTGGCTCTTGTTGTTTTTAATATATTTGCCTAAGTTGTTGTTTGTTCTGAAAGCTGGTGTTATTCCTTTCTCTTTTATGTGCTTTGCTATTTTTGTTGATATTTTGTCTGTATATGTAATCGAACAGAAGGTACTGGATTTTTTTCTGGTTGTGGAAATACTAATTTCAGGGTTTTCTTGTGTAGTTTTTGATTTAAAATTTTATTAATTGTTTGTTTGTTGTATCCATTGTTTATAACTACAAATCAAACTAAAAGAGAAAAAATGTATATACAGAGTAAAATAGTCGTGCGACGTAAAACTTTATCTGAAGTAATAGTACAACACAAATACCTTTATATGCACCGTTCCATAAGTTGTCTAAAATAATTTCTATAAACTTTGCATGTATTTTATTTCATCATCATCATCATCCAGCCTTAATTTATCACGTCCACTGCTGGATATAAGCCTTCCTTAAACTCATCCATTCTTTACGATTTTGTGCTCTTTGATGCCAATTTTTTGTGATATGCCTGATGTCGTCAACCTAACGTGTAGGTGATCTTCCTCTACTATGTTTGTCTGCTCTTGGCCTCCAATTTGTAATTTTGCATATTTTATTTAGAACGACCGTAATGACAGCGTTATTGCAATTCGTTAATGATTATGACCTTCAATATACGTAATTATAATGATCATAATTAATAGGCAAGTTATATGTATGTCAATTTTTGTTACAGACTGCGATAAATGAAAAAAACCATACCAAAAAAGTGGTTTACACAACTGCAGATACTCTCATTTGGCAGTTAATGGCTTCTGTGGCAATTCCTGGATTCACAATAAATAGGGTTTGTGCATTATCCAATTATTTTTTGAAAAAAAGTGAGAAAATTCCTTCCTATAACAGAAAATGGTTGGTCACGGGTATCGGATTGTTCACTATACCATTTATAATCAAACCTATTGATAAGTTTGTAGACTTGGCGATGGATAAAAGTCTTAGAAAATATCAACCTGAATAAAATTCGTTTTAAAGTAGAAAAACAGTAAAACATTCCTCTGATGATCTCGATTTTTGAAGAAGAATAATAGATAATAAATACTGCTTGACACTGCGATAAATATTTATACAAAACATACTGCCATGCATTTTTAGGTTCCAGTTATTTTGTATGTTTTTAATAGGCACTCTTTAACTAATATGTTTTTACAAAAAATTACTAAGAGAAACTCCTTGTGATTGATTATATAGCATTGTATAAAAAAGTATGTTTTAGATATCCAAAATATTAAACTTTTCTATCCGGGTTATCAGGATTCAATTTATTTTGAAAGATTGTGGGTAAAGTTAAAATAATATGTAATTGTATATGTATATGCATGTATATGAATGTTTTCAGACAATATGGCATTTGAAGAAGAAGAATTTAACACAAGGTACTTTGATCTTCATCAGTCTGTTATTTCGTCCAAGTGTAATGATAACGTCAATTAACCGTTTAAATCTCGGTCCATATTTGTAAGTCTTATCGTCCATGTGTAGTACAGTAAAACGCAAAAATCAATTTAATGTTTCGTTATTCTACTCAAGTTCTTCTATTTTCTTCCCAAATGCAAACTTCTCAAGTTTTGTGTCAAAAGTTATTTCTTCCCCTTTATGTTTTCCAGTACCTTTTATTGTATTTTTTTTTTGGAAATAATTACCAAAGAATTCTCAAACATTTGCCTAAAATAAAAAATACCTAAAACTTCTATTGCAGTTTTGTCGGGATCCGTAAGGTTGTATGGCCTCTCTTTGTAATTTTTACCTTTAGGTAGACATCAGACTGCCCGACCGACCACGACCAACCGTCCGACGGTGAACAACCAAGTTTTGTATTTTTATTTTTAAATTCACATTAAAGGTCGATTCAGACACATCAGTCACGTCTCGTCGCAGTCCTGGCGCCGAACCGAACAATTTGTCATACAAAATATTTTTTAATAGAAATATGGCGCCGGCATTCACATTCATCAGTTGACGAACATTTTCCAATCTGTCAGATAGTTGATAGTTCTGTGACCAAACAGGATCGGTTCTTCGCCGAGACTGTGATGGGACTGATGTGTCTGAATCGACCTTTACTCGTTTGTATTTCATCGACCGACCGTCAAAGCAAAGAATATAGACGCTTATCTATATTCTTTGGTCAAAGCGTCAGGAGAGTGTAGCAACATAACAACTATTATTTGATGTGGGGAGGTCTTCGTAGGCGAAGGACAGTTTAGGTGAGTGGCATTTTTTTAAAAAGACACCAACAAGGAGAATTCTTTGTGTTATATATCATTATATTAAATGATTCTATTAAATTTCAAAATTATTATCGCATGAGCCAACCCATTTTATAGGTTAATTACAAATTTTGAAATATCAATGGTCAATGACATTGCTCAGAAGAGTATAAATGAATGCGAAATGTTCCATATTCAACGGCCAAACGATCAAAAATTCCAACAGGTCCGAATTTCAAAACTGGACGATCACGATCGGTCGCTGTAAGTGATGGATGGTCCACCAGTTTGACTCTGCGCATACATTTTCATAGACTCGGTAATGTTGGTCGATCGTGGATGGTCGATCTGATCGGGCAGTCTAATTCCTCTCTTAAGCTAACTAAACTAAACTTAATCTTCGGTTTGTTGCTTCCGGATTTCAACCATTGTTAGCGATCATGAGCAAAACTTACTTTCAATTGTAATTTTATTATTGTTATAATGTTAATACTTGTCCTTGGGCTGATGTCTTCCGATATTTCTTATAGTTGGCGCAGTTGGTCTCAAGAATTATTGTATCAAATGTTATTTTAATCCCTTTGTCTCTTGTATGGATTCATTATTTTTTTTAAATAATTTAGAATAAAGTCTTAAACATTTATCTAAAACAAAACATGTCGAAAGCATATATTATTTCGTTGGAATCTGTAAGATGCTACATACCGATGTATGGAATTCCTTCGTATTTTTTTCGTGCCGCTTTTATATTTGATATCTTGTTGGTTGGTGTCGAACTGGCTTACAATAAAGAACTTAGACAATAAAAAACATCCACTTACATGGCTTAGACAATAAAAAGAGATAAAGAGTAATTGGTTCAAATGGAATTCTTAGTCGTATCCATTACTCTTATTACCATAAATCTTACTTTTTCCATAATTATTTTAAAACTTGCTTATGTGCTGATATTTTCCTTTATTTCTTATAGTTTACGTAATTTTGCTAACGAATTTAAGAGATAATTCGACTAGAGATCTTCTTTTTGTTAAGATGAAACCAAAGTATACTTAATATGGAGACGAATCTTAATCCCTTAATAAACCGAAAACTTTCAGTCAGTGTCAAATAATGCGGTGTCATTTAAAGAGAACTGCCTTCTTCAATTTTTTTTTTAGTTCACTAGATCAAGGGCGATGTTAAAGATAATAAATACATACGGCTAAAGTAAATTATTTTTTAGACATTACTTTTCTACACCATCGGATTTAAGACGAAGATTAACCACAATTTAATCCCGTATGCCTATGAAAGTACTGAAGGATAAAACCAAGAGAAGTAAAGTAAACTATGTGAACACTGTTTCCTTTTTAGGAATCTTCTTGCGATCTAGAAAGACCTAGAGAACCCCTGATAAGGTGGCAAGTGAAAGGAAAAGCAAGAGCAAGGAGACGACTAGATCTCCTAGAAAAAAAAAGAGAGCTAGGGAGTCGTCCGGTCCGTCTGCACCACAAGCGTGGAAACGCAGACATTAGCGTCAATAGGTCCAACGAGCAACATAGGAATCCGGGCCAACCTGGAGGAGGAGTTCTCGGAGGAAAGACGAGTGGCAGATATAGAGAGGAGATAAACGAGGCAAGGGTGCGATTGCGAGTGTTGCAAACATTAAGGGGATAACCAGTGAATATGAGCTGGAAGCTCTGTTTAAGAGGACTATCTAGAGGAAGTCCCTTCGTATCTGAGAGCGACGTGGACGTGTCCAGAGTGATGCAGACATTGTGGGAATGATTAAGAAGCTTAATTAGCTCTATCCTGAGCTGCCAATATTCCTATTTATCCGGCAACGAGTCCACAGGTGTGGAGACGGTGTATGTCAGGTAAAGCATGCCAATGAGGAGGGTGGGCGAGTGTCCACCGAAAGATGTGCGCACAAATTCATCCTCTGTAAAGGTGAGGAACCAGGCGCTGTCAGGTTCCTGTTAGCACTGAGATTGTTGGCGGAAAGAATGGGAGGAGCACTCTGAATGTGTGGGCTTCGACAGCCCTTGTTCAGGACTGAATGAACGCCCATTGTTTAAGTCTCGCGGCGGAGAAGACAGAGAGGGTAGTCTTTAAAGGCCCGAAAAAGAGAGATATAATTGTGTTTGATTGTGCGGGTGTGTCGATCACTCCTAAGTAGTACGTTAAGTACTTAGGGGTGGTATTACATATGAATGGAGCGGAAATAGCGGCTGCTCTGGGGAGGGTAATGCCCAATATTGGGGGACCAAAATCAAGAGCAGAGTTGTTTTGTCTAAATTTCCTTTTTTTTTGCTTATCCCATATGAAATTTTCAGTACACAAAAAAGCATAAGGTATAAAATCGTGATCGGCAGAAATCGGCAGTGATCGTAAATGGCAGAATATATTCAAAAATATTACAAAGATTTTATTAGGAATTAATTATGCACTCGTACATATATGATTATTAAACCGCTATTGGCAATTTTAATAATTAAGTAGTAAACACGACATATAAGAAAAAAAAAGAATAAACACAAAAGATAATTTGTTTTAGAATGTATTGAAGTAGAAGTATAAATCAATTTTTAAAATTATGTCTAGTAGCTAAATAACCTAGATTAATATTTCATAAATGTAAACGTTGATGTGAAATAAGAGCATTAATTTCGATTTTTTTTTATAATCATCGCAGCATTTCTCAGCAGTTCATCGTATAGTAAAGAACCCAGTCTGAGTTTTGAAAATTCAGTTCTTTTTATAACTGAATATGTGTCAATAGAGGTAGTATCATACATATACGAAATAATTGACAAATTTATATTCGCATCTTAAGTTATTATCAGTGCGGAACTAGGAGATTAGTCAGTAGTCAGGGAGTGCAAAGATCAGTTTGCCAAAAAACTTTCCTGACCCCATTAGGAAGTTTCATTTATGGAAATCTCTTATATTAAATTATATACAAGTAACAGAACACCTGTAGGAACAAGAAGCAAAGGCCGACCGCGAATTAGGTGGTTAGATGGAGTAGAAACCGACCTACGAATATTAAAAATCAGAAGATGGCAACATGTTGCCAAAAACCGAACAGAATGGCGACGAATCTTAGAGCAGGCCAAGATCCACAGAGGATTGTCGAGCCAAAGATGATGATGATGACAAGTAACAGAAATTGTAACTTAATTGCAACTATGCAAAAATTTGTTATGTAATGTACCTCAAAATTGAATCCTTCGAGTATTGTTAGCTGAAAATCTACTAATGATATCGTCAGAGACAAACAAGATTTACCATTTCTCTTGATGTGGCTTCCTCTAAAGTTTCGTTAACTGATAAAGCGTGGTTCTTGAAACTTTGTATTTCAAATTCTTCAATGTTGAGATCCGCATTGTAGATATTTGTTATCTATTCTGCTTTCATTTTTAGATCTTTTATTTACATTTCTTCAATTCAAACTCCATTCAAAAATTTAAACTTTCTGTTTATGTTGTCCAACGGCTCAAACCTCTCACTGGGTTCCGAAATAATCCGGTTATTTTAGGCTACTTGGTACACATTCTCAGCACTGGACAAAACTGCATCTCATCAAAACACAGCTCATCATCCAGTTTTATTCTTTTTTCTTAGATTTCTAATAACGAAATTAAAATTCTCAGTAATTCTCTTAGATCGAGCAAAGTCTGTGCAAGATTTTTAAGAACGGTACAAACTTTTAAACTTTCCACCCAGCCAACTCTATTGTTAGATATTTTCTTTGCAAAAACTCATTGACACGACTGATCATTTTTAACAAAGCGTGCCTAAAACACGCCAAAACGATGATTTAAACTTTCCCAATATTTTTCAAAAGGGAGCTGGCCTCCTGCCTTATACACAGCTTCGACTGAATTTAATCCTGCTTCCATCCTTCTTGTCTTGCTTTTAGGTCTTAATAACAGTGGCACATATTTTCGGAGGTCTTTCCAGCGTGGAGTTGAAGTCGCAAAGAAAGAATGTACTGTTCGAATTTCCGAAAAAATTCTGAGCCTCAATATTAACATTGACCACATTCTTCTTCTTCTTCTTAGCCTTCTGTCGTCCATGTTTGGACATAGGCCTCTCCCAACTCCTTCCATCGGTCTCTATCCTGAGCAACATATTTCCAATTTGTTCCGGCTATTCTTCTAATGTCATCAACCCATCTCATCTGTGGTCTTCCTCTTGGTCGTTTACTTTCGTAAGGTCTCCAATGTTGTATTGTAGTATTCCAACGTTGTTCTTTCTGTCTAGCATGGTGCCCCTCGAAGCTCCATTTAAGTTTTGCAATTTTTATTGTTATGTCCTCGACTTTTGTTTTGGATCTTACCCAGTCGTTCCTCTTTTTATCTGACAGTCGTATACCTAACATTGCTCTTTCCATTGTTTTTTCTGTTGTGGCTAGTTTATTCATGTTTGCCTTGGTTAGGGTCCAGATTTGACATCCATATGTCATGATAGGAAGGATGCATTGGTTGAACACTTCGCTCCTCAAGTGTTGGGGTATTTTGCGGTTCTTAAGTATCCAACTAAGTTTTCCAAATCCTGCCCATGCTAGTCTTGCTCTTCTAGTAATTTCCGCACTTTGGTTCTCTTTGTCAAGTCTCAGGATTTGGCCTAGGTAGATATATTCCTGAATTTGTTCTATCTCACTGCCGTTTATAGTTATATGTCTGGGGTCTTCTGTGTTTGTCATTATTTTTGTTTTTTTCATATTCATTTTTAGGCCGACGTATTGGGAGCTGGCTGCTAATTCCCCCAACATAATTTGCAGTTCCTCGAATGTGCTCGCTATAATTACTATGTCGTCAGCGAATCTGAGGTGGTTTAACTTGTTGCCATTAACGTTGATGCCATAGGTTGACCAATTTGTAGTTTTGAAGACGTCTTCTAGGGCTAGGTTGAAAAGCTTTGGCGATATTATGTCTCCTTGTCTCACTCCTCTCTTAATGGGGATGGGATTTGTATTTATGTCTAGTTGTACTATTATAGTTGCATTTTCATATATATTATGTATTAGTTGCCTATATCTCGAGTCTATTCTACAATTATTAATAGCTTGTTCTATGGACCACATCTCGATACTATCAAACGCCTTTTCATAGTCGACGAAGGCAAGAAATACGGGTAGTTGGTATTCATTTGCTTCTCTATCAATGTTCTCATTGTCAGCAGATGGTCTGATGTACTATATCCTATGCGGAATATAATTATCCATTTTGTAGGTTAACAGGTTATTAATAATTCCCATAAATAGTTTGTATACTTGACTAAGCAACGATATAGGTCTATAATTATGTAGATCACATGTGTCCCCTTTTTTGTGTAAGAGTATTACTAGACTCTCGTTCCAGTCTTTAGGGATCTGGCTATTTTAGTACAGGGATTGTTAATGACTTTCTTGTTTTCAAGAACTCGGCAATTATACCGTCGTGTCCTGGAGCTTTATTATTTTTTAGTTCTTTTAAAGCTCTTTCTATTTCGTATCCCTTTATATTTGGTAGTACTTCTAATCCCACGTTTTTTATTTTTCTTTGACGTTCTCCTTTGTTGTTTCATTAGGCTGGCCTTGCGAGCTGTACAAGGATGTGTAGAAGTCTTCGACAATATTTGTTATTTTATATTTGTCCTTCTCTACCTTATTGTTAGCGTCTTTAATTTTGATGATTTTTTGAACTCCCAGTGCGGGTCTTAGACATTTTAAGCCTCTGTTGTTTTCAATGACTTGCTCTATTTAGTTCTCTTTTAGTTCTTTTCTAATTGTTTTATTAAGTTCTCTATGTTCTTGAGTATGGCGTTTGTTTTGTGCTAGTGGTTGTCTTCTTTCCGTCATTAGCTGTTTAGTTTCATTGCTTATTTTCTTTAGTCCTTGTTTTCTTTGCGACCTGTAGTCCTGCGGCGAGAAGGTTTTTATTTAGGTTTTTATTAATCTCGTCAATTTGATCTTGATTATGTGAAGGATCAGATTCGAACTTATCCGCTAAGACCTCTCGGAATTGCTCTTCATTTGTTCTTAGTTTAAAGGCATCTATCCTCGTTGTTTTTTTTTTAAATCCTTTTTCTCTCTTCTTTCATGTTAATATTTATTTTTGATCTGACTATACGATGGTCACTGCCCGTTGTTACGTTGTTTATTGTTGTGACGTCTTCAAATATTCCTTTGTTGTTTGAGAGAAAATAGTCTATTTCATTTTTGGTAGTTCCGTTAGGTCCGACCCATGTCCACTTTCTGTTAGGTTTCTTTTTGTAGAAGGTATTCATAACATACATGTTTTGTTGTTCCAGGGATTCCATTAGTTTTTCTCCTCTTGTGTTTCTTGTGCCGAATCCAAAGTTTCTAATCTTGCTTTCAGAGTCTTCAATCTTACTTCTAATTTTGGCGTTAAAGTCTCCCATTATTATTATTTTGGATTCTTTGTGGTTCTCATTAGTTTTTTTAACGTCTTCGTAAAAAGAATTTATTTCCTCATCGGTTGCTTTTTCAGTTGGAGCATAAACTTGCACGATCTTTTAGTTTTTGGATTTAGTTTTAAGACCATGTATGTAACTCTGTCTGATATGCTGTCAATTATTTGAATTTGAGATTTTCTCTTCTTGTTGATTAAGAAACCTACTCCACCGTATGTGTAGTCTTCCCTGCCTTTATAATAGAGTCTGTTGCCTGAATGTAAGTCCACATATCCTTCACCTCTTCTTTTAACTTCTGACAGTCCCATTATGTCCCAATTCAAGTTCCCCAATTCCTCTTCTAGTTCGTAGAGTTTTTCGTCTTTTGCCATGGAGCGGATGTTGTATGTTGCTATATGGAGTTGTTTGTTCTTCTTTTTCAATGTCGACTTGCCCCCCCCCCCAGAATCCTCGGTGCAGACCATTGTTACGGTGTGGGACTGTGGAATAGAATTCCTACCCACCCGGGGTATCTTGCGTGTTTCTGTTGCAATCGACATGTTTGGTTTTGGAAGTTTTGGCCATAACCCACCACGCTGGGTAGACGGGTTGGTGGGGTATAAGAATGTATCGTGTCCACCATTGTAACCGAGGTTAGCGGCCTACTCACTTCAGCCAACACCCCTCAGAAAAGATGGGTCGGCACCACTCATTCTTAATGGAATTACATTTCCTTAATTCCGGATGTTACAGTTATACCGCTGATACTTGGTCGTCAGAGCCTCGTTTGTGATAACAGGGTTCACCAACATGAAGGTGAGGTTGACATTTGAGTAGGAGAGGCTGTTTGAGACGCATCACTACCCCCAGAATCCCAATTGACCACATTAACACCAACTAAATTGAGGCAGTAAGCAGCACATAGGATAAAATATGCTAGCTCGTTGTCCTAAACTAATCTGCACTGAACACCTTTACACTTCCCCGCCATATTGATTTTAATTAATAAAACATCAGATGTATTTGTTTTGATGTATTATAGCAAACTACTTGAGTGTTTTGCTTACTGTGGCTGATATCCAGACAATATTTATTGTGGTATTATTATTTCGAAAAGTGTATATAGCTTAATATTATTTTTTGTATAACCTTTTCAAATTTTGCCACCCCCTAAAATCTGCTTATTCCTTGCCCCATCCTAGTTCCTGACCTGGTTAGTACATCCGAACAATCTGTAATTTATATTTTGATATAATTGTATTTTTGCTTAATTTGTATGTTTTATATCATGCTGCATTGAGAATTAGTAGAGCAAAAAATTATGCTGTCTTTAAATTGAGTTGAACGAAAATGCAAGCGGGAAAATAAAAATGTATTACTTGTATTTGGTCTGATTTATGTTTACAGTGATAACTTTGGATATGAATATGCAATAGTAATAATAGTAATGTGTAATAATAATTTGAGGTATCTTAGCATCACGTTTACAATGTGTGACAAAAAAATACAATGAAATAAAGACATATTCTGAGACATGTAGAGCATGTTGCCTCAATTATACCTCATTGGAAAATGCTTATTGAGTAAAGGGAGTTACAAAATGAATAATATTAGAAATGGATTTATAAGGGAACTATGTGTTGCTCTATACCAAAATGGCACTGAATTAAAGAGCTAATGGGTTTAATATATTTTTTTAAGACCGAGTTAAAGAGAATGTTTTTTTTTCATTCTCAATATAATATATAGAAACTTTTTTTTTTATTCCTGAGTTTTTCGGTCTGTTATATTATTGCTTAAACGATTCGGTCATTTGCCATTTTCAATAATCACTATAATTATTTATAACATTACGTAATACACAATTATATTTTATGTCTGCACGTTTTGATAGTTTAACCGTTTAACATAGGATGTAAAAGCGGTATTATAAAAAGTATATTGCTTTATTCTTTTTAAAGTAATATACTGTGATCTGACCCTAAATACATCTGGCAGTTACTTTCAAATACGGGTAGTTGAGGGTCGTATTTTAAATATCTGGTAATGGTGCATTAAAAAAAACTCAATTTATTAAATTATTAGAACACATTGAAAAGATCTTTGATATCAATCTTATTATTGATTGATTTTGATCTTTTTTATGTGAATCATCTCCAATATGCATATTTTTTTATAGTTTTGTTCTTTTTCCAAAATTTATACATTTTGAAAATCCAAAAGAATGGCTATTTTCTAGAGAATGCTTAGCTAAGGCTACAGTATTTAATTTGTGGGTTTGTACACTATTTTTATGTGCAACAACTCTACTATGTAGGTATTTGTGTTTGTCCAATATATGTTGAATTCCAATTGAAATTCCTAAAGTCAGGTAAATCTCTAAAAGAAAAACCAAGACGATATTATATTAAAACTAAGAAACAAGTGAATCTAATCACATAAAAAGCGAAGAATAATATGAGCGTTAATTTCTACCATCTTTATTGTGGATTTAATTATAAATATAGGTATCTGCCGCTATAATTATATATCTACATACTTTTAAACTAATATATTATCACTGTCACAGATGATCATAACCTTTTAGGTTATCATCATCTGTGTCACTGTTAATGTAGTTCTGGGAGAAATCATGAGAGAAATTATAAAATAATATTTTATATTTATATTACACAATTATTGGTTGTAATGAAAATCACGGTTGAGTTTACCGAAAGTACAAGCTATGCTTTAAATATAAAGAGAGAAAGCTTTTAAAAAGTACATTTTGATTATACCATTTTATGAATTGTGCAACTTTTAATTTATATGAAACAATAACAAGTAAATATTTATCTCTTTCGAGAATAATTGCAAACATCTGTTGCAATTTGGCTACTGCTAATTTGACGATTGCCAAATCTATCTCCTACTCTATCAAAGAGTAATTGCCAAAAAAAATTAATAATTAACTGCAATTAATCTCCAAAGAAACAAATATTTACTTATTCTTATTTTATATAAATCAAAAATTACAAAATTCATAACATAATATAAACAAAATGTGCTTTTCTAAAGCTTTAACTTTTTATATTTGAAGTATAAAGCATTTACATTATAAAAACATGACAACACTGCTAAACCGAAATTTTTTTTTTCGTGTTTAACATTTGCGGCTATAATCAGCTTGTACTTTCGATAAACTCAACCAAAATCACAATTTTAACTACCTTAGTTATTGTGGCTTAACCCCATATAAAAAATATTTAAATTATATAATTATATTTTTTCAAATTTGCAGAGTAATATTCTTACCGATTGTGCCAATTTGTAAACCTCCATTTGATTATTTTTAATTTGTTATTTAAATTTATATGAAAGTGTAAATATACAACGTGTTTAAAAAATAAGCGTTTTATTCCTTTTAATTTTACCTTCTTCCCTCTTATACCGATATATGAAGAACATCTTAGACGGATAAGGAAAATTCAAAAAGAAATTGGAAAGAAAAATGCTGGAGATTTATTTATGGTATTCCATTTCGACACTTTTAAAAGTACGTATAACACATATCAGTGGCGGCTTTTCTTTATGTGCTGCTGAGCTGCAGAACTACCAAACAACCATAGCAAATCTTAATTATTAAAGAATAATTAATATAGTTTTATTTCAAATCTGCCATATTATCATATTAAACATAAACTGTTAATAATAATTCACCAACAACGATGATTAATATTATTTTTTTTACGTATTTACTCCTCTAGTGAAACCGTATAATTTTTTTACGTATTTGGTGCTCCAGTGAAGCAATCTTTTTACGTATTTGCTGCTCCAGTGAAGCCGCGTCGATAACAACCGAAACACTGGCAGCGGTAAAATGCATTTATTAGGCAAACGGCGATCTTAGCCGATGTGCTTCGGCAATCGGCTGATTAACGGCCTCGGAAATGTGTTTGCGAGCTGCAATTCACGACAGTTATTCGTGACCGTTGCATCTGTGCCGTGTTTAGAAAATTTAATAAAGACATGTATCTACGAAATCAGTGGATTTGTGGATGTTCCGAAAAAAATGCTTTTTTCTGTTTTCCGTGTGCATTATTCGGCGCAGATAAAGAGGAAAAATTGTGGCGCGAGACAGGAGTGCGGGATCTAGTGCATTTAAGTGAAAAAATAAAGAAGCATGAAAACACGCAAACTCATATGAACAATGAAATGCGATTTGCATTATTTGGGAAACTTAATATACAGGCCCAACTTGACTCTGCTTATTGGATAAATATACAAAAACACAATGAAGAGGTGACGAAAAACAGGTATGTTTTGTCAAAAATAATTGACTGTATAAAATTCTGTGGGGCTTTTGAGCTCGCCTTACGAGGACACGATGAATCTGAAACATCAGATAACCCTGGAATTTTTCGTGGTTTAGTGAATTTTTCTGCTGAACTTGATAAAACACTTAGTGAACACCTTACAAATGCGACAATTTTCAAAGGTACCTCAAAAACAATACAAAATGATATTTTGGATTGCATGCTAGAAGTATACGCTGAGGAGATTTTAAACGAAATCAATGAAGCCCCATTTTTAGCAGTGATAGCTGATGAGACAACGGATGTTTCTATGAAATTTCAAATGGTCATTGTTTTTCGTTATGTAAAAAACGGTGCTCCAGTTGAAAGGTTTTGGACTTTTTTGCTTCCAGAAAAACATGATGCTGAAACCTTAGCTAACACAATTTTGAATGTTTTAGACCCAATATTAAAGAATAACAAAAATAAGCTCATTGCACAAAGTTATGACGGAGCAGCTGTTATGAGTGGGATACATGGCGGAGTGCAAACAATAATTAAGAGAAAATATGAAACTGCTCATTTTGTGCACTGTTACGCCCATCAATTGAATCTAATAATGTCAAGAGCATGTTCTATTAATTCCCAAGTACGCGTATTTTTTGGAGATTTACATGATATACCTGGATTTTTTAGTCATTCACCTCAAAGAATAGCTGTCTTAAATCAAATAGTTGGAAAAAATATTCCTCGTTCAATCCCTACACGCTGGAATTTCAATATTCGTACAGTAAATGTCGTTTACGAATATAGAGACTTTATTATTGAGTGTATGGAGCAACTAGAAGAAGAGTCAAATGCTATTACTTCCAAGGAAGCAAGAGGACTTAGACGTATTCTGGAAGATCAAAATTTTACTTTCTGGCTGACTGTTTTTCATTATATTATGCCACATGTTGACGTTTTGTACAATAATCTTCAAAAAAAGAACATGGACCCAACCGAAGCACAGAAAGCTATACATGTTTTTGAGCAAAGTATTAACAATGTCCGAAATAAAATAGACCCTATCATACATCAAGCTTCAAATTTAAATGCGGCGCCTAGTGTCCAAAAAAGGAAACGCCCAAATAACAGCCAACAGGATCACCGTATTGCCTGTCTAGAAGTTTGTGATGTTATTATAAACAATGCAAAAGAACGGTTTGCATATACAAATCATCTAGTTGCCGCAACACTTTTATCTTCAGAACATTTCGAAAAATATAATAATAAGTTTCCTGAAAATGAATTGGATTTAACTTGTACAGCTTATAACTTCTTTGATAAAAACCGTTTGCGAACAGAACTGTCAGTTTTGTATTCCAATATCGAGTGTAGAACATTAAAAGGTGCAGTGCCTTTACTAAAATTTATAATTTCTAATAATTTAGAGGACACATTAACAGAAACCAAAAAGTTGATACAAATTCTGGTGACTACGCCAATGACCACAGCAGAAGCTGAACGTAGTTTTTCAACTTTAAAACGGATCAAAACATTTTTAAGAAATTCAATGTGCGAAGACAGATTAACAGCCCTTTCCACACTCTCGATAGAAAAAAAGTTCATCGCTTCAATACCGAACTTTAACGATAAAGTAATCGAAAAGTTTGCGACAAAAAAGGACCGGCGTATTAATTTCCAATTTAGAAAAATGCAATAAATGTAAGTTAATCAGATTTTTATAGCATGTCGTTATTAGTTACTATTAATTAGTATTAAAGCTAATTTTATTGTTTTTGTTTTCGTATGTTATTCTATTTCTATTATTTTATATTGACCGTGGTTCATGCAGCACACCCTATAGCAGATGTCACGAGCCGCCACTGACACATATGAAAAATTAACGTTTTATCTATATCAAACTTATGGGTTTTACTAACAAATTTCGAAATTATTTATATAATTTAACGAATCTCGCGTCACAAACAGGAAATCTTGGGGAAGGACTCCGTATGATTGATGAGATAGAAGATCATGAATGAAGACACGATAACGTTAACATGCACAAAAAAATCAAAGAGTTGAATGAAAATTTTTAACGAAAACAACCTGAGTATAATTGGAGCTATTCAATAAAGATGTATTATACCGGTCAAATTTCATGGAACTAGTTGAAGTCTACGTTTGTGACACTTCCCAAGAAATCACGTTCTAAGACGTGCTGCAGACACTTAAAGCGTTCTTGCATAATATCCATTCCAGAATACGAACAAAACTGGAACACATAGGTAAAACACACTTCGGCTTCAGATGCAGTTTTGGAACGCGAGTGCCCCCCTTTGCAATGCAAATCTTGGTTTAAAAATGACTGGATCAACAAAAAGTTGTTTACGCCTACTTTATCGACTATGAGAAAGTGTTCGACAAAATCAAACATGTTAAACTTGATACTTATAAAACAAACTTATAATATCAGAAGAGATTGCTGGAAATGAAATATAAAAAGGATAACATCGAGCAAAGCTATGAAAAACTCAAAAATAACATAATTAACGCAGCAACAGAATCACTTGGAGAGAAGAAAGTAACAAACAGTAACATATCAAAAAAGAAAATTCTATCGTTTAGAGGGTAAGTGAAGACAAAATGTGACGAAAAAAAGAAAGCCTGTTTACAATACAGAACACAACAGGCATAAAGTGAAGTCGTTTTACCCTGTCGTATTTCGGATTAACGCCCGAAAAATAATTTATGACTCTAGTTACAGCCACTCTGTTATGCTTTCCCTTTTCTACCTGCTTTGTGGTACCGAACCTCCTACTGGTCGGCTGTAGTACTTGAGGATAAATCAGCGCTACCAAAACAATTTTTTTATAAATCGTGAAAAAACGCAAATTGAATGCTTTGTGATGATAATTTATTGAAAAAACTTTTATAATTTTATTTCAAATAAAATTGTCTCGAGGAGTGCATCCATTCCTTGCGGTCGCATAACTGGATAATTTTAGTTGTTATATTTGCAAAAATAGTAAACAGTCTGCGGAGTCGAGGCTCTCCATTGCCGGACTCATCGGCCAATGACCGACGGCCCTGCCACCGAGGCCCGCCCCTCGTGTATATATTTCAAAAATCTCGCTAGTATTCAACGATCGCCGGTTTTCAATAGTGACAATGGATAACGTACAAGAAAACGATAGAACACCTAAATATAAGTTTTTATCTCCGAGTGAGCGTCGAATTGTGTTGAAAGTGGAAAATTATTTTACTTTAGAAAAAATCAACATGGGACCAATTACATCAGTACTGGCAGTTCAAAAAAGGACAAGTGCAGCTTGTGGAATTTCAGAACGGACCTTGCAAAGAGTTCGCAAAATGAGTGAGGAGGAATTAAGTAAGGAAAATAAAAGGATTCGTTTGCATCCGAAAACCCTCGACTTGCCACAAGGTATTAAAATCTCAATCAGAAATATCATTTATGACATGTACAAAGCAAAAGAACATGTTACAAGAAAGACACTTATTCAAAAAATAAAGGACAGAGAACTTTGTGATATGGGTTTGACCAGTTTATCAAAAGTATTAAAAGCTATGGGTTTTAGATACAAAAAAACCAATAATCGTAAAGTGTTGTGCGAGCTGTCCAATGTTGTTGGAAAAAGGTGGAAATTTATAAGAAACTATTTAAAAAAACAAGAATTCCGAATTTGCCAGACAATTTGTGTTTCTTGACGAAACATGGATTTTTGCGAAAGGAAATAATACCAAATCATCCTGGCAAGATGATTCTACCAAATGCTATTCGAGTACTAGTGCAAGTAATGGCAAAGATATATTATATTGCATGCGACAAAAAAACTGATGATTACCACGGAAATATGGACGCCGATATTTTTGAACATTGGTTTGAGGAAAAATTATTAAAAAATCTGGAAAATCCGTCATTAATAGTCTTAGACAATGCTTCGTATCACACCAGAGAGGAGGAAAAGTTTCCCACAAGCAGCTGGAAAAAAGAAGACTTAAGAAAGTGGCTGTCGGAGAAAAATATAGAACACGAACATCTAGTTTTAAAAGCTGAATTATTAAATAAGTGCAAAGAACACATTACTGAGAAAAAATTTGTCGTTGACCAAATGGCACTAAAATATGGTCATGAGGTCCTAAGACTACCACCATATCACTGCCAGTACAATCCAATTGAATTGGTGTGGGCATCACTAAAAACTACTATGATAAACATGCATGTAAGACCACCGACGAAGCCAGCGTTTTACAACTCTGGCAAGATGCACTAAACCAAGTCAATGAGGAACAATGGCGGAAATGTATTGAGCATACTGAAAAAAAATTTTAGAGTCATATGAAATAGAACAAGTTATTGATGAAGTAAGACCTTTAATTATTCGTACAGATGAAGATTCAGATGATTCGGATAGCGAAGATAGTGATGATACCTGTCCATAGATTAAGACGTAAATAGAAAAATTAACACAAAAGGGTACTAACCACAAAAAAAAAATAAAACAAAAACCGCATGCATGAGAGGGCCGGAGACTTTTTTATGCTTAAATAGAAATAGAGTTTAGTACACGCTGAAAAAGAATTTTTGTTTTTTCAGGATAAATATTAACCACAATATTAATTTTTGAAGTTGCATGTGTAATATGAAAAATTTTTCAAAAACTTTAAATATCTCAAAAACGGCTATTTTTTCGAGAATGGTATCCAATAAAAATCGATCCAGAATTTACGTAGATTCTAAAAAAAATAACAAAAAACACAGTTTCTATTTAAAATAAGAAACTTAATGGCGACTTCCGGTACAACCGGAAGTGCTAGAAGAATGCAAATATTTAAAATCTGAAGAATGCATAACCCATTATTCCAAGTTTGCAGAAACCAGTGACGACCAGAACTTTGAAAACTTTTAATCAACATGTTGCGTGAATGACCCTGTATATTTCATACTCAATGTTTATCAATTTACATTATGATATTCAATTATTATAAAACATCATACAAAGTTTTTTTATTAAAAAAATCCCTAGTGTAGTATTATCAAATTAAGAAAACCGTACATTTTTAATTTGAGAACCGCTGACTACATGAGGCAAATCTGAACAGACACTTTTATTACTTATGCGACAGGATAAAACGATCCTACTTTACAACCACTATAAACGAATCGGAAATTAAATGAATATTTTAGTTAGAAAAATAAAAAGTGAACTCTGGCAGAGCTTCTGAAAACCGAGGCAACACGACTTCTACGGAACACAAAGAAAAGAGATACAAACTAATAAAAACGAAATACATTCAAAAGGAAGAAACAAGTATTGAAACGAAGAAATACATATTGAAGAGGAAGAGAAAAATGACGCATTAAGGAAATTAAAAAGGAAAAAATCGCCAGAAAAGGACAGACCGCCTAATGAACTTCTAAAGTACGGAGGACCAGATACCAACTATTAAAACTAATCCAAAAAATACTAGAACAGAAGACAAATCGGATACGGAAAATTACAGAAGAATTAATCTATTAAATACAATACTAAAATTAATAACAAAAGTGATAGCGAATAAACTGAAGGAAATTATAACACTAGCAGAAGAACAACAAGGTTTTAGGTCAGGAAGATCACGCATCGATGCTATATTTATAACGAGGCAAGTGCAAGAATCATTAGAATACAGAAAACCGGTATATCTATGTTTTGTGAACCTTAAGAAGGCATTTGACATGGTCATATTAAAGGATGTTATTTACTTACTGCACGCAAGAGAGATACCTCTAGGAATAATCAAAACAGTCGAAAATATATACCAAAACAGCACAATAAAAGTAAAAGTAGAAGAAGAACTAACCGAGCTCAATTGAAGCTGGTAAGCTGGTAATAGGCAGGGAGATACATTGAGTCCTCTATTGTTCAACCTGATCATGGATGAAATAATAAAAAAAGTAAGAAACTAAAAAAGGATACGACGTAGATGCAAAGTGGAGAACATCAAGAACTGGGTAAGAAATAGAAAAGTAGAATGGAACGATCATAAAAGCCGGATGGCAACGAATAGAGTAGTAAAAACGGCAAGAGACCCCAATATTAACACGATCAGTAGGAAGTCAACGAAAGCGATGGAATGACAAACTTACTCGATCGAAGCACATTGAAAAACAGTAATGTCTACATAAAAAAGAAGGACTTGACGCTAAAGAAATCCAGATGATTAAAAATCTGTATTGGAATCACACAGCCCTTATCAAGTATGGGCATAAGGTGGGTCAAACCCCCATTTCTAAGGGGGCTAGACGGGGTTGCATTACTTAGCCACTGCTATTCAACCTATACGCGGAACAAATATTTGTCGAGGTACTGGAAAAATACAATGAAAACATCAAGAAAAATGGCGTACCATCAAGTAATCTTCGATACGCAGATTATATTGTTATACTGGCTGATAACATCAAAGATTTACAGATGATGCTCAATAGAGTCAATACTACATGCAACCAATTTAGACTGGACTACGGTCAACAGAAAGAAAATGAAATTTATGGTGGTGGGCAATAAGAACATCCAAAATATCGACCTACATATTGAAACCAAACATATTGAAAGAGTCATCATCAATCAGCCCTGAGTTGTCCATTGTTGAACATAGGCCTCCTCTAGATTTTTCCATCTGCTTCTGTTCTGCGCATCTGCTATCCAATTGGTCACGATTCTTTTGAGGTCGTCGGTCCATCGCGTTGGGGGTCTTCCTCGGCTTCGCTTGTCAGTCCGTGGTCTCCACTCAAGCAATTTTTTTGTCCAACTGTCGTCTTTCATTCTTGCAACATGTCCTGGCCATATCCATTTTTGCCTTGTAATATGTTCGATAATGTCTTCCACTCCGGTTCGTCTACGAACTTCCTCGTTTCTTATTCTATTTCTTAAGCTTATTCCAAGCATTGATCTCTACATCTTTCATTGTGTCCTTCTCACAACACATTGAAAGAGTACATCAATTCAAATATCTGTGATACACATAGTCAAATTAAACAAGTCACGCGAAAATATTGGACATGAATGCATTACAGCAGTCATCATTTTTTTATGCAAGTTGTCTGTTGTAGATCGGTCATACTTCAGCCAATTAGCGTTTTGTATATCTTCTATTTATTTGTGATACCCATTCCAGGATTTTGCAACCTTGTACCAGCTTGTACAGGTCTAATGGATGGGTACTATATGCTTTTGGAGTCACTTGGAAATTTCCAAAAAGTATTTGCCGTCTGCGATCTAATACCTTACAGTCATGCAAAATATGGTGGACAGTTTGAGATGCATTGATACGGAGTCTGGTCTGCAACTTAAGTCTCCATGAAACATCCTCATTGTATGCAGAAGTCCCTTAACTGTCGCACGTTCAGTAAGGAAGCCTGTTACGACTCTAAGCTGATTCCCGCTTATTTTCCTAATAGCACATGTCCATTCTATATACACTTTATCATGTGCTTGACTTCTTATATTTTCACTGTAAGAGTTATGTTGAAACGATGTATTTTGTAGCTAATGCTCTTCTGGTAAGCGCATCAGTCCGTGCAGTACCATGTATTCGCCGGTGACTGAAACCCATGCCAGTGTAACACTATTATATTCCGTCAGTCTGTCAAGTTTTTCTTGGCATTCCCACACTAGTCAAGAGTAAACTTTAGAGCGTCCTTTTCTGCTTGGCTATCTGTGGATATATTTATCCGCTTCAGTTCCAAAGTCCTCATATCAATTTTTCCTACACACTGTAAGGTTGCAAAAATCTCTGCCTGAAATATAGAGGTAAATTCTTCAAGTGGAATAGAAATATTTAAATTTCCACCACTACCAATATTTCTGCACACAAAACTTCTGCAGTTTTAGACCCGGCTGTATATAAGGTAAAAGGGTATAACCCTACAATCTGGGTTAAGTGTTTTATCTATCCCATTCGGTGGCAAATATCCACTTGAAAAAGTACTTTAGGCCGGTATATGTGTAACATATGGTGTTACTATATCCTGATCTAACTGGTACGTTGCTTAAGTTTTTGTACAGTCTATAATATCCGATTCTCGCCTCCCGCTTGTAACTATGTGTAATGGACGGAAGTCTAGTAAGGAATCCTAGCTGCCGGTGGTCTGCCCCTTATAGCATCTGTGATTCCGAAACAAGCAAGTTTTTGCACCTTGCTTAGTTTATAGATAGCACATTTTTGCTGCATCTTTGGTTATCATACCACCAATAAATATATAATCGTTGATTTTACGACCATATTATAAAGCCAATATAACATGTCTGGTTTTAAACCCCACATTTTCGATGATCAAATCTGGCTACTAAAAACTTAGTTACCGTTCTCTTTGATATTCATTTTATCTGCTGATTGAAAGTAAGCCTTAAGTCTAATATTATTCCAAGATACTTAACTTTCCTCACTAAATTTAAATATGTACCTTTTAAGCTTACAGGACCCAATCCGTCTAGATTCCTCCTTCTGGTAAATTTCATGATTTTGGACTTTAAGGACTTTGAATATTAAGCCCCATTTGAAGTCCATTCTGTAATTACAATCACAACCTATCGCATTTCATCTCAGACGGTGCCATTAAATTTTTCTTGGGTTAAGATGATCAGGTCATCTGTATTGTCCAGGGCATGATGCCTGTCATTACTAATTCTAGCTATCAGCCCGTCCATGACCAGATTCCACAAGAGAGGAAATAAAACTCCCTATGGATATTTTTGCTGACATTGTTTTTCCCAGTAACGTTGTGCATATCGCACGGCTCTTCAACTACAGATGATACAAATGAGTATTTTTCGGTAACAGTTACGTTACGTTCCGGTTCCATGTTCGTACCTGTTCCAAGTACTAGTTACTTTTTAACCTAGTATTTTTTACATTATTTGTACTCCACGTCTATTCCAGACGCAGGTCGCAGTCTGTAAGGAGGGCAATTGTTAACGGAAAAACGAAATCGCTTGAAAGGCAATAAATTAGAGCAATTATTATTTTTAAGTGTTAATTCAAATTTTTTCTAATGTTTTACATATAAGTTATATTTTGTATTTTGTTAACTACTCGTGTATTATTGTTTTAAACGATCTCATTTGTTTTTTTTTATTTTTGTGTTAGGTACACTTATCTAATTTATTTTTTAAGAATTACATTTTTATTTAAATAAATATGTTTTACCATAAACAAAATAGTTATTCTATTATAATATAAAATATAAATGGGACTCCACGCCACCCTTAAAAATAAAAAAAGGCATTAATAAGTATCGTTTACAATGTTATATGGGTTCTATTATCCCATTTCAAATGTAATGTTTATTTGCTTTTTTTAAATTTTTAATACATTAAAAAGTTACTCGCACACGCAGAAAATTTATATACTCTTTTATTTTAGTGAAAAAGACAGCAAATATGTGATTTCACTTAAACAGCGCCTTTGTATCTGTTGATACGTATTTCGACCTAATAGGCCTCATCAGAACAGTTATTCAAAGGTGTTCTCGACGTGAAAGATCAATACTTTCTGTCTTTTAATCTGTGCTTTCTAAAAATTGCAAAGCAAAACAGACGTTTTAACACCTTCATCAATGTCTGTTTTGCTTTGCAATTTTTAGAAAGCACAGATTAAAGCGGAAATCTGAATTGTGTTTCGAAACTATTTTACGGTTTTATTATCAGATGTCGCTATTGCGTCCATATCGAAGCCATTTTAGTGTTGCTTCTTAAAAGACAGAAAATATTGATCTTTCACGTTGAGAACACCTTTGAATAACTGTTCTGATGAGACCTATTAGGTCGAAATACGTATCAACAGATACAAAGGCGCTGTTTGCGTGAAATCAAATATTTGCTGTCTTTTTCACTTTATTCGGATCTACTCTGTACGAGTACAAGAAACCAATTCGCTAAGGATTTCTGCTTAGTTGAAAAGATGTGTCGTGGAATGCAAATTTTAGATTCCCCACGTCTCTTTTAACACCTTCATCAACGTCTGTTTTGCTTTGCAATTTTTAGAAAGCACAGATTAAAGCGGAAAACTGAATTGTGTTTTGAAACTATTTTACGGTTCTTTTATTTTAGTTTCATGAAAAATATGTGTGTCACTCAAAAAAAATCAAATTAAAATACTTCTCGAATAATTGAATATAGTAAAAACAAGGGACCAATATTATGACGGATTTAATACGTTTAATTTCACATCTTGCATACACCACCGTAATAATCCCGACGTCCGAACCGCCAATCGTCAGTACCTACAGACTATACCCAATACCAAAATATCGATAACAAAGCCCAACGCAGGTATCGAGTATCGACGTTATTTTGTTGTGTACAGTAACAGTACCAGTTACAGTTACCAGGCTTGATACATTATGTGTCCGTCGTGTCGTTGAACAAATCTAGATGGAACTGGAACTAGTATTTTAGAAAACCGGTAACTCTTACGTTACGTTATATGCTCATACCTTTCTATGCTTTCGTATCATCTCTATCTTCAACCCATCCCTAATATGCCTATTGAGCAGTTTTTATAAAGTCGTCAGTACGAATGCCATCAGACTTATCAACCTCAGAGACTTCCACTGCGGTTTTGCCAGGGTTGAATATAAAGGACTGGATGAATGACGATAGTTGAGACTTGCGGCGGAGAAGACAGAGGCGGTAGTCGTTAAAGGCCGAGAAAAAGTGATGAAGTTGATGGTGATCTTACAGGTGAATGGGCTTTAGGGGGGTTAGTGGGCAGGGTAATACTCAATATCGGGGATCCAAATCCGAAAGGAGGAGGATTTTACACGAGGTTGTGCAGTCTATCATTCTCTACGCGTCACCAGTATGGAGTGCGACTGTGGAAACACAGCCGTATAAGAGGCTGTTGGTACGCCCGGACAGAACTAGTCTGCTGCGGGTAGCAAGTGCTACAGGATTATATCTGCTGGTGTCCTATGGGTGATCACCGGCTATGTATCCCCTTACATGTGTTGGTGAGAGAAACAGAAAGTATATTTCAACGGAAAAATAGGGAATTATATAAATAGGGAAAAATACAAGAGGATAACGTCAGAACCGAGGAGAGGGCTACATCCATTGGGATGTGGCAGGATGAGTGGGATGCAACGGGAGATATGGCACAGTGGATGAAGTCACTGAGACCGAATTTGTCCTGAAGTCCGACCCAGGGTCCGAAGGTTTGGGTATAAAAACCACCCTTATGTATGTAACGATCCTAGTACTAAACTAAAGAGGCCATACTCCACCAAACGAAGTGTATATATACGTAAGTATGCAATGGAAGATGATATAACATACAATGAAAATTGAAAAAAAAAGTTCAGCATATAAAAAATATACGTGGGTTCCTTACGCATACCATACCTTATGTACGGTATGTATGCATATTATAAGAAGAGGACGTTGATAAAGACAGAGTACTATTTAGCATACTAGACCTGAGAACCTGGAGAAGATCGGCGCGGGACCGTCAAGGTTGGAGGCAGAGTTTGGAGGAGGCCAAGCCCAAGCTGTAGCGCCATTGAAGAGAAAGTATTTAGCAATTATTTTAGGGATAGAATCGAAAAGAAAGAAACCTTAACATATACGAACTATAGAATGCTCAGGAATATACTGATTTGATTGACATTGTAACGAAGATATTTTGCCTACTACATGGGGTATTAATACAACGGATAGAAAATTGGGGACTGAAACTAAGGGGGCGGAGATAAGGCAAACAACGGCACTCGGGGTTTGTTAGGAGAGCTGGGTTCGTGGATAAGTAAAAGATAAGGGGGGTCAAATGGGAACTACAAAAAATGAAATAAAGGGGTCATAATCTCTGGAACAAACAAAGCAAAAAGAAACATTAAACACCTCTAGTAATTTAACATAGGGCGCCACTTGAGGTGCCTAATTATACCTATTACAACCACTAGTTGTAACTAGAGAAATAATTATAAAACATCAAAAACATATCTTTTTCAAATAAAACTAAAAAGAAAGAGTTAGTTAAAAAATAAACAAAATGTTAAGAAAACAAAATTTAACATTTATTGTGTCTTACCACAAACAGTTATAAAAATAATGGCACAAATTTACAAATAGATCAATAGTTACAGAGAACAAGAATAACAAAAAAAACTTAAATGTGTCCTAGCCGTTTACAAACTCTGTTGCTACAAAACTTACAAAATTGAATGGAGGTTAACCTTTTTTTTTAAACAAAACAAATAAAATCAAAATAATAAAGCGAGCTGTCTTATGTTAACATTAAAGTTTAAATCTACGAACAATTAAATTGACAGTTAAACTCAAAACCCAAAATTTACAATATTTAACATTACTACTTTTAAATTTTAAAGAAAGCAATTATTATTAAAAAAAAAGTCTGTCTTTACTTCAAAATTTGAAACAAAAGTTACCTTAATTCACCAAATCACACTTTGAATGTTCTGGAACCATAACTGCAACTAACTGGAACTAAACAAACTGCTTCAAAGCAGGAACAGCGAGATTGAAGAAGCACTTCAACTGGAACATCAGAATTGCTGCAGGCGACACAAATCTCTTAAATACTTTTTTTAACCTCCTCTGTAACTAGACATACTTCACAATTTACTTTCCACTGCTACATAATTCCACAAAGAGGGACCAAAAACGGAAACTACAAATTCGAAGGTGAATTTGGATCCATACTGAGTCGGTGACCTGAGCCTACTCGACCCAAGTAAGAATGACGAAATTCTCTTAAGAATTCGTTCACTTAACTTGAAAATAAACAAACGCTGAAATAACAAAACACAACGAAAATTAAAACGTAAAAGATTCCATTTCCACGACGTATAAAAATTATAAGGCGACTTCGAATAAAACATTAAAAGAAAATGCCGAGAAAGTACACAACTTTAAAATAATAAACTACTCTAAAATGGTTTTTATTACTTGGCGACGCTGAAAAGAACGAAATATTATTTGGGTTTCAAATTAAACGATACGAACGAAAGATACATTAAAAGATTTTTCAAACATTTATGAGGGGATTTCAATATATTACATATACGAGGGATTTCAATATATATTAAAAGAATCAATGAATTGCAAATGCTACAACATTTGTAGTAGCCATAGCTCAGTGGCTAGGCACTGTATTACCTAATTTAACCGAATAGCCAACATACTTTGGAAGGCAGGTAAAGCCATATGTTCCCGCTACGTAAGTAGACGTTATCGCTAAAGGCTCGGGCACATAGGACGCGATCTGTCGTGGCGGGCAGCGATATCTGACCGAGGGCGACGGACGATCTACTTATATTACACGACGAAAAGACGATATGTCGCAGTGATCTAGTCTGTATCGCTTCACTCGGCGATATAGTTGTACAAAAACAAAACATAAACAAAAATAATAAAAGAACTATGAAAACTAGCATGACTTGTTTTCTAAAAAGGAACCAGTATACTGTATCGCTGACAAAGATATCGCGTTCTATGTGATGTCCCCATATCGCAGATCGTCGCGACGATCGCTGGATCGCTGCCTGCCGCGACAGATCGCGTCCGATTTTAAAACCGCGCCTTAAAACCTGAGTCAGAAGGTTACAAGAATGGAAGATGTACAAACCAATTGGCTGCAATACAACAGTTATAACAGACGGAAGATAAAAAGTAATAAATACAATTACAGTAAAAACGAGACAAGAAGAGACAAAGTACCTAACTATCACTATTGAGGTTATAGAAATGCTTTCATGCAATAATAACAGTATTATGATAATTGTAATCAGACAGCAAACCTCAGAGTTGAAGGTGAACACATTGACTATGTGAAAATCATGCGTGGAGTGAGGCAAGGCTGTATTTTGTCTCCTCTAATCTTCAATCTGTACTCTGAAAGAATATTTATCGAAGCTTTGCACGAAACTGAAAAAGGTATTCTACTAAATGGTTACCGGCTCAACAACATCAGATATGCAGATGACACCATAGTATTTGCGGACAACTTAGAAGACCTACAAGTTCTTATGAACAAAATCACGTATTACAGTCAACAATATGGACTCAATATAAACGTTAAGAAGACAAAGCTTATGATAATTAGCAAGAAAAGGATAACAGAAGGTCAACTCTACGTCAACCAATCTCCTGTAGAAAGAGTGACGTACTACAACTACCTCGGCACCATAATAAATGAAGAATGGACCAACAACCAGGAGATTAGAGCACGCATCGAAAAGCTAGATCCACCTTCAATCGGATGGGGGCCTTCTTCAAGAGTCACAACCTCTCTCTTGATACAAAAGTAAGAATGCTGCGATGCTACGTCTTCTCTGTCCTTTTTATGGTGTTGAATCGTGGACCTTGAACGAAGATATGTGCAAAAAACTGGAAGCATTTGAGATGTGGCTATATCGGAGAATACTTAAGATCCCGTGGACTGACCGAGTCACAAATGAGGAGGTCCTCAGAAGAATGAATAAGAACCGAGAGGTACTGACCACCATTAAATCTCGAAAGTTACAATTCTTCGGACATATTATGCGAAATGAATCCAGATATGCTCTCATTCAAGCCATCCTGCAAGGAAAAATATTTGGAAAGCGAGGTCCAGGAAGAAGAAGAACATCATGGTTAAAGAACCTCAGAATCTGGTTCAATACAATCTGTGCAGCTTTTCCGCGCTGCTGCA
Source organism: Diabrotica balteata (assembly GCA_918026665.1). NCBI lineage: Eukaryota > Metazoa > Arthropoda > Insecta > Coleoptera > Chrysomelidae > Diabrotica > Diabrotica balteata. The sequence goes on along the minus strand of OU898279.1, from coordinate 94,249,449 downwards.
GATAAGATAAAGATTGCCATGATGATCGCCAACATTCGTAACGGATAGGCACATCAAGAAGAATTATGATCGTTCATAATTGTGAAGAAAAAAAATATTAAATACATAATATAGAAGCATCCCATAAATTAGTTATAAGAAACATAGTAACAAAATAAATATTCAATTACAACATAACTGTGTTGAAAATGAAGATGACGTATATACGAGTAGATGACGAGAATACCTTACGTTTTCAAAATAAATTCTAATTTCTTCACTTCTCATTTGTATTTTTGCCAACTAGTTGGGCCAATGAGTTGGGCCAAGTAAGAACAGTGATTACACGTTGGTGTAGAGTTGCTCAGTCTGTATTGGCCATAGTGGGTGTACTGTGATTATGGATGTGGAGACTGTAGCATCCGCCGCAATTTATTTGTTCAGCATTTTCAATTTTTATAGAAAAGTGCACCGAACAAAATTGAATAAAACACAATGGCGTAGAAGACCGTGCTGGATGCTGAGTATTCATCGAAACAGGAAAAGGTACTTAAAAGCTTGAGACTCTTCCATAACAGATTTCTCGAATGGTTGCAAAATAAGACACTGACTGATGAGAAGCTATACCAGTATAAATACGGCTCGCATTGAAGTTAAGATTTTTAGCTACTGGAGATATCTTCAGTTCACAATATCTGTTTATAATATCAAGTCCACTTATCTCACGCATAATAATTGAAGTCTGTTTGGCACTGAAGTTCTGAAAAACCAGATTAAGGTAGGTAAATAAAACTATTAATGTATTTTATGCATTTTTATATGCCTCATGCATAATATTTGAAAACTGTCTTGATTGAGATTGTGAAGAGAATCAAAAGTTTCATCAGACTGAGGCTATCACATTTGATTTGATGATAGATCCATTGAAAGCTTTGGACAGGTGTAATTTCATTGGAAAGTATTTGAAGACGTTGATTTGGTGCTTGATAAAGGGTATAACTTGAAAGGTTTACATCTGCCGATGGAGGTCGGCTGCATGATGAACACATGGAAATGCATGAGCTTTCAGATTGATCCGAACTTTGTGAAGAGCATGGTCGCGTGGTATATGGGTACCAGTTATTATGAGCATTTTGCTAGTTTCAATGTCTGTTCGTGATCATGTTGAACACATGATATCTATCTTGAACACTATATCGAACACAAATTTTTCTTCATTCTTAGGAAATGTTTTTAATTTTTTGTGGAACGAGTCTGCCGTACAAATCGCATTCATCATATTTTGTTGCAGTTTTAGTGTTAAGTACTTTGTTTGGCGTAGAAAAGGCATTTGACATTTCCCTACTGGCCACTGCTAACTCTGGCGGGACTTTCGCACGGCGCGGCGTTTGAGAACCAGAACTGTTCTTTTATTAATTTAACAGAATGCATGTAAGTTTGTATTCGTACTTGTTTACTCATTATAATATGTCATTTGCGAGGCCTGTAACAGAAAAAAGTTAATTGTTATCTTAGCTTCATATTTTATTATTATTCTCCCCATTGCCGTGAAGCTATCTGCATGTGAAGATGACTATGCAGTCATCTTCACATGCAGATCAATAAATCCATGATCCATGGCTCCTGACATATCACGATGGTTCTTGAGTGATGGTAAAAATAATTGTTGTTCGATACGGGAATAATCATGATTTTCAATAGTAGTATGGATATGGTAAGCACAATATGTCAAAAATTTATGCTGAACTCTTTATATGGTATCAATATTGTTCTGAAAATAGGCTGACCAAATAACCAAACAGCAATACATTTATCTTGCTGAATAAATGGAAAAAATACTTGCAATTCCTAGTAACGAAACACAGAAGTTTAGGTGCCTTTGCAAAACTTGAAAATATTTTAGAAAATAAAGCAGCAAAATTTTGTTTGTTTTGATAACCTAACCTAATAATCATAATGGAGTATTTTGTCTTTGCATTCTGTCTATTAACATTACCAGGAAGAGATCAATGGCACTTTAAGAATACACACTGACTTTTTATTTAAATATAGTACTTTAGCTGAAATACCATTTATTTCAAAATGATTATCAGCAAAATATTTGTCAAGGCTTATTACATTATAAGACAAAGTGTTTTTTACTCAGATTGTAGTATCACACTTCACAGTAATATGTGAGCAACAATAATGTGTGGCTGGATAAAAATCAGATATACTGTAATGAATGGTGGAGTGGAACGCTGAAGGGCGTTTCATTCCATAGCTTTATTCTTAGACTGTATGTGCATTATTAATGTTACGAACATGCTTTCGGCATGGCCATGTAACGGTCGCATCTCGAAGCGCCGAGAAGTTCCCGGCAATATATATCGAGCGCTGTAAAATTCCACCGTCAAATAACGAATTAGAGGTGGGACTATTCCCGAACTTTCTAGAACATAGTAACTTTGGTATATATATGTAACGATCTTAGGAGTTAGTTTAGTTGATAAGAGAATACCGAACTGTAAAGTTATAAATAAATATATTTATATAAATTCGAACCGCTCGTTTTATTTAAAAACGGTACAATTGGTGTCACAGTGTGAGGACAATTGATTTATTTAAAAATAAATCCAACAGTGGAAAAAAGAGACTTTTGAACTTTTGAAAAGTATTGTTCGTCGGGAACATCCGCGTAGTTCGGTAGTGATCGTTGTACGAAAGAACATTTAAAAAGTACGTGTGTGCCTGATCGAAGATGCTGCTAGTAGAACTTTCAGTGAAACAGTTGCGTGAGCAACTAGAAGAACGCGATGAAGACTGCAGCGGGTCCAAGAAGATCCTACAAGAACGACTGAAGACTGTTCTCAACAAGAATGGAGAAGACCCAGAGACATTCCAGTTCCAGTCAGCAGAAGAAGCAGTTTTAACAAAAATAATTGATGGAAAGTTTGAGAATGTCTCAAAAATGATCGAAGAGAGTTCTAAACAAAATGATAGTAAATTTGAAAATGTGTCGCATATGATTGAAGAATCTTCTAAAAAACATGATAATAAATTAGAGAACGTTTCCAAAAGATTCGATGAAACATTCGAAAATGTATCTAGAAGATTCGACGAGACTTCACAAATAATTAAAGAAATATGTATTCAGAACAATGAGAAATTTGAAGAAGTCTCTAAAACATTCGATAAAGTAGAAGAGAAAATCAAACAGTTAGAGAGCATGATAACAAATACAAAAGTGCTACCACCAGTTAATACAGTAGCCTTAGATCCGGTAGTGAAAGAAGAATCACCTAGAGACGAAACGACACATCATATGAGATTCAAATTGCCACCATTTGATGGAAAGTCTTCTTGGTCCATATACCTTAGACAATTTGAAGCTATTGCGACAGCCAATCATTGGACAGAACAAGAAAAAGCTGTTTCCTTGACTGCTGCTTTACGAGGTGATGCTGCAGATATCCTAAGATCGATTCCTAAGGGTCAAGAAAAATGTTACCAGACCTTGTTCACTCGACTAGACAAACGTTACGGAGATGCCCATCTACAACAAGTCTACAAAGTACAAATAAGAAGTAGAATTCAACGAGCAAGTGAGAGTTTGCAAGAATTTGAAGCAGATATTGCTCGTATAGCGCTGTTGGCCTATCCAGAGGCACCAGACAACATTTTGGAAGAAATTGCTGTAGATACCTTCGTCAATGGGTTGAGAGACAGTGAACTACAGAAAGCTTTACGACTAGCAAGACCGAAAGTTTTAGATGAAGCGCTCGACATTGCCTTGGAACATGAGATAGCTAGTCGAGTTTCACGGAGCTATCAAGTACGAACCTCTGAAGAGAGTGACGAACGAAACGATAAACGTGAAGAAAATAATACAACAGTCAGAAAGCTAGAACAGATCGAGCACGCTAGAAAAAGTCATTCAAATGCTGATGTTCAATCAAGACGGCCATACAGTGAAAATCGTAATCATTGTCTTAAATTAGAAGAACGACTTTGCCCCGTGAGACGAACCACCGTCATTAATGATCAATGGCAGCCTCAACAGCTACAAGACGCTCAAGCAGATGATCCATGTATAAAAAGAGTATTGGATTGGATGCGTCGAAGTGAAAGACCTTCTTGGCAAGACATTAGTGCATGTAGTCCGAAGTCAAGTGTTACTGGAGCCAATGGAATTGCCTAGTGCTGAAAGATGATCTTCTGTATAGAACCTTTGAGAACGATGATGGTACAGAAACTAAGCTTCAGTTGATTGTACCTAAAAGTAAAGTGTCAGAAGTATTGCGTCAGTTGCATGACGGTGCATCAGGTGGACACTTTGGTATTACGAAGACTCTGCAAAAGGTTCGAGAACGGTTCTATTGGGTGAACTGTAAAGATGATGTAAGAAGATGGTGCCGGAAATGTGAACTGTGTGCAACCAGTAATGGTCCAGTTGGTAAAAAGAGGGCACCCATGAAACAGTACAATGTTGGTAGTCCTATGGAGAGAGTAGCAATCGACATTGCAGGTCCACTTCCAGAGACGAATGATGGAAATAAATATATCCTGGTAGCCATGGATTATTTTACGAAATGGACTGAGGCCTATGCGATACCAAATCAAGAAGCTGCTACCGTAGCAGAGGTACTTGTTAAAGAATTCTTTAGCCGATTTGGTGTTCCCTTGGAGATCCACTCCGACCAAGGGCGAAACTTCGAGTCAAACCTTTTCCAAAACGTTTGTAAATTGATTGGTGTCAATAAGACCAGAACGACACCCCTGCACTCTTGTTGGCTTATAATCCACAACGTCGTCGTGGCTTGTCTCCTAAACTGCAAAGACAATGGGAGGGTCCGTATGAAATTAAAAAGAGAATAAATGACGTAATATACCGAATTAAGAAGTTGCCGAAAGGTAAACCAAAAGTAGTTCACATAAATCGTCTTGCCCTTATAAGCAAGCCCCAAGCTTTAAGGAGTTTATGTCAAATTACGCAGAGAGAAAGAATGCTAGATTCGGCGTGACGACAAAAGTTCAGCAGGATCTTTTTAGTGTTCCGCATAACGTCTCTCTAGCCCACTGTGTTGCCCAAGATCTTGAGATGACTAAAGGAATCTCATCTGTATTTTATAAGAAATTCGGTCGTTTGGACGAGTTAAAAAACCAGCAGCCTAAAGTTGGAAGAGTACTGAGATTAGAAGATGGTTCTCGATCTTTGCTGTATATGGTGACCAGGAAGTCGTATACAGACAGGGCAAGCTACGAGGATATATGGCGTGCTCTAACTAATTTGAAGAAAATTGTGTGCAATTACGACATCAAGAATTTGGCCTTACCCAAGATAGGCCATGCACTAGATAATCTGGACTGGAAGATTGTCAGAAGCATGCTTGAAGTGATCTTCCGAGAAACCGGCGTAAGAATTACTGTGTGTTGCACTAATCCGAAGAGATCGTGTCCTTCAAAGACAGTAGACTGTTATTTCTTCTTGAGGGGTTCATGCAGAGCTGGAGAGTCCTGTAGATTCCGCCATCCTGGGCCTACATATAGAGTTGCTGATCGGGACGCTCAGATCTAAGAGGGGAGCAGTGTTACGAACATGCTTTCGGCATGGCCATGTAACGGTTGCATCTCGAAGCGCCGAGAAGTTCACGGCAATATATCGAGCGCTGTAAAATTCCACCGTCAAATAACGAATTAGAGGTGGGACTATTCCCGAACTTTCTAGAACATAGTAACTTTGGTATATATATGTAACGATCTTAGGAGTAGTTTAGTTGATAAGAGAATACCGAACTGTAAAGTTATAAATAAATATATTTATATAAATTCGAACCGCTCGTTTTATTTAAAAACGGTACATTAATATAGAAGTTGATAAATTATCTATGATCACAACCTGGCAACAGTGTTGTCGTTTAATACTTTACTACAGTTTGTCTTGATTTTCCACTTCGCACTTTCACGAGGCGATTTTATAATATATTTTGGAACGCATGATAGAACTTGCATTAAATGTGCTCATTTATTAATATAATATCAGGTATACATATTGGCAAAAGATATACAGTTCAATTCATATTAATATCTAATAACTAGGCTTCCATCTTCGATGATAAAGGAACATCTGGTCTTCTTATGATGCAATCAGAACGAGAATTCTAACAGACATTGATAATGTTATCATAAATAAACTTTTTATTCAAAGTTTGTTTATATTGAAGTAAATCGCTTATTAAGTTATTAAGTGTACATTTCCCCTAAAATTAAAACAAACAGGGTTTTGAATGTAATGTTATTTAGAAAACGCATTGTTTTACATTATAAGCTCAAAAATATTTCAAAATATTTTGAGGTTTTTTTTTAAATGCGAATACTTTGAAGTGGTATCACAAATGTAACGTCTGGGAGCCAACATACACAAAAAATACAAAGTCGGTACTGTAATATTTTTGCTTTTTGTAGGGTCAAATGAAGTCACTGAACTTGGAAAAGCTTGCAGCCAATCCGTATCGGGTGTTTAAATTTCTTCATGAACTGGAGTCAGATTTTGAGGTAGAATTCGATAACCACGATGACTTTTTGCTCTTCGAATGACTCTTTACAGAGAGATAAACAGTTGGAAAGTGATAGTAGTAACGATGAAGTACAAAGGTTAGTCAAGCCAAGAAAAGTCTACTCCAGCTCCAAAATGGGTAAAGCAAGCATTTGAATGTAAAGAGAATTCCTTCTTTGTTCGAAAAGCACTAAGAGAATTTATGATTTGTGGAACAAAAAAAGGAAAATCTAAATTATGAAGACGCTCCTTGGATCAAACGGACGAACCGTCTATTAAGACGGTAAGATATACGCTGCTACCTTGTGAAAATAAACGATTTGATGGATTTGGTTACTGGTCAGTATATGAAGATCAGAAAAATCATAACATTTTTCCAGAATCCTTCTAAAATCGATCACGGATGCAATGATTTAAGTGCAACAAATACTTACCATTGCTGAATAATCAGAATTGCTTCAAAAAGTTTCATATTAAGTAGTTTTTTCATCAATGACTAAATGTTTTCAAGATATTTTCATTTGTTGTAACATTTGCACTAGTATCATTTTGACTCCCATATAACACAATCGTGAACATCCTTGAAGTCATGTTTAACGTCAATTTTTGTTTCCAAGAAACGTATGCATAATTTTTCCGAATTGTAATAATTACATTTTTATGTTTTTAGTCTACTTTTACCTATTGTATAAGTAAGTCTGATTTTAACTTTGCAAGCAATTTAATTAAACCCAACCTGTGAGACATGTTCACACATAAGAATACGTTCGGATGTAACAATTCATTGGAGCGAGGTGTATTAACTCGAGTAAATACAGTAGTCACTCCACCGCGCTCCAATGCTCCAGACCATCCCTTTCCCCCCTATAGCACTCTGATGCGCGATAGGGCACAGCTATCAGCCAAATACTCTTTATGTGGGAGTCCTGAGTAATAGAACCCCAACATGGTTTCCTAACCGAATTCAAAACTGAGGACAGCGCATTGTCGCTATAATCCTGTTATCTTACTGTGGCTTATCCGCGAACTAAAATTGCTTACTTGGGCTTCAAGTCTCCGCTCTGAGCTAGGCTCAGTTCGGTGACTTGGTGCTCAAGGGGTTAGGCCCTACGTGCCCGGGTTTTTGGGGTTTTTTGTTAGTTTTTTTTTGGTTGCCTTGCGCCGGTTTTTGTTAGTATTTTTTTTTGGTGCCGTTTTTGTGTGTTTTTTGATTTTTTTTGTAGGTAGTCCTGAAACAAAAATCGTAATTAGTACAATATATATATATATATATATATATATATATATATATTATAACATTGAAAAATATATACAAATATGTGACAATATAACAATATAGAGTTTGTCCACTTAAGGCAACTGGGCGGACGTTGAATTTTGTAATTGTCCACGAGTGTTATGAGCTACGAACTATATTCATTGTGCGTTGTTGTTGTTTTTTTTAAGTGTTTTCTCTCTGGTGTTTTGTTTTCTCTCTGGTGTGTAATTTTAACTTTTATCATTTATAGTTTTCAAGTTTCTTGTTTTTAGGCTGTGGCGGACTTAGGCTAAACCGGGCCCTAGGCACTATTTTAATGGACCGCCGGAGTAATAACGTAGATTTTTGACATCTGTCAGTTTCACTTTCCAAACAAACCCTGTTTAGTGTGAATAATTTGTATTTTTCGTTATTTTTTCATTTTTTACAAAATCTTTCCGCTTTTTGCAATATCTGAGTATTCTAATAGTTACTACAACAATTTTACAAGGTTGTGTAAATAATAAAGCGTGTTTTTTATAAAAATAGCAATAAAATTCATGTATCAATAAAGTAATGTTAGAATTTCTTTAATTTAAACCAAAGAATATATTCTTTGTTTAAACTTTTAAACTATATTTCATATAAATAGAACACTGAATTATAATGGTATTATCATAAAAACACTACACTTAAAAGAAAAAGCAGCAGAAGAAGCAAAATGGCAACTTTAGGGAGAGCGCCCACCAAAGTGGCGTGGCAGTGGCAAGTAGCAAGTAGCACGCGTCTAGCATAATGTAACCAATGAAAACGAATGATTAGAATGAATGACGTTACTGTCATTTTGGTGTAAACTGAATCATTCGTTTTCATTGGTTACATTATGCTAGACGCGTGCTACTTGCTACTTGCCACTGCCACGCCACTTTGGTGGGCGCTCGCCCTTATAGAAATTACAAACCTTGAGATTGGGCATTACAACGTTTGTTTGGAAAGTTAATGACAATATGGCCGCTGTAACGTCACACTCCGGCTGTCCATTCCCGGCCTATTTTTTAGTCATGGCATATACTTTGGTAGTTTGGTTTCAAAGCATATATATATATATATATATATATATATATATATATATATATATATTATATATATATATATATATATATAATGTAATTATATTTAATAATCGGATTCCAAGAAAAAAAAAGAAAAAATAATATACATGTACAAAAATTAAATAAACATAATTTATTAAAACAAACAATAATACGTAAGCAAAAATATACCCAGATTGATTAGTTATATAGCGTTTTTTCTCATTTTTGATTCTGCAAACTTGTAAATTAGTTTGTCACAATTAATAGAGTTATTTAATAACTCTTTATCTATATAAAGTTAAGACGTAATTGTAATTAATCACCTCATTAATATTGTAATAACGTAATGTAATAATGTAAAAATGTTTTATTTCGGAAAAGTATACAAACGTGATCTTTTTATGAATCCTTGAGTGACAGCCGTCCTTCAGCGTCATACCAACTTACATTTTTTGTTAGGGAGTTTTTCAACATAACACCTCCTCCCTTGACCATGATTTACAAAAGATAACTAAAAGTAAAGTACTTACAAATTCAATCTCTAACAAGTTTTCTTACTCTAGTGGAACGCCTTAAAACGGATTCCTCAGTTTCAGTTTGAGCTCCAGGTACGATATTGGAACTTTCCATGTCATTTGAAATTTCCAATTGCTCGGTAGTCACTTCGGTAGGTGGTGGTGAGACACTGCTCCGGTATGGATGCCTCCCTTGCAACCAAATTGTGAGTAATGGTATCCGGAATGTAACATGTCTGATTATTTTGAAATGGTGTATATTCCCCAATTTGCCGTATTTGGTGTACATGACGTTTTCAGGTTCTACCATCATCTAACTGAATTAAATAATGTAATAACCCTAATCTGAGTACAATTTTGCCAAATTGCCATTTAGAATGAAAATAATCTCTCACTGAAACCCTAGTTCCTATATCAAAGTTTCTTAGACTTTTGTCAGTATAGGTAACTCTATCACTACACGAAGGTTTAAGTAAATCTAATCTACTTTATATACTCCTTATTTGTCTTCCTAACATAAGTTCTGAGGGACTTTTGCCTGTAACTGTATGTGGACTTCTGCGGTACTGCAAAAGAAGACTTACATAATTCGAACTCCCTGTCAATTGCCTCACTTCTCATAGTCCTTAAACAATTTTTTAGTGTTTGGACATATCTCTCCCCCTGTCCATTAGTTGCTGGATGGTAGGGTGCAGTAAATTTTTGTGTAATTCCATTATCTTTCATGAAACTTCTAAATTCATGAGAGTCGAATTGTCTACCATTGTCAGTAACAAAAACTTTAGGAATACCAAAAGTTGCAAAAATTTTTCGGCAAATTTCAATAGTAGTTTTTGTAGTAGTATTTTTTGTAAAATGAATTTCAGGCCATTTGCTGAAGGAATCTACTAATATAAAATAATAACATCCATTGAAAGGTCCAGCGTAATCAGCATGCACTCTTTCAAAGCAAAATTTTGTTGGCCACATTCTAAACAATTTTTAAAAAGCGACTCAATATCCTGGTCTATATGAGGCCACCAGCAATAACTACGAGCTAAAGATTTCAGTCTGACTATGTAAAAAAAAACTACTCTTTGTCCTCTCATAACATTAGATTGTAATGAAAATTTAGCTTGATTTATATTAAACTATACTATACTATATACTACTATACTATATTGTGTGTTTTTGTAATGCCGGGTCCAGACCAAGCAGACAAAACAAAAACATTCATGTTTCGCGACAAAGTGGCGACAAATCGAAAACATTTGATGAGACATTTCTGAAACAATTTTGTTTTGTTTGCAGATTTGAAAACTTTTTCAGGTCCCGTCTCAGGTCGGTAAAGATCAAAAGGTCTGTGTTTTGTCTGTGTTTTTGACGACAAGTTGTCGACGCAGTGTGGACGCGTGTGCGTGCCAAAACGAGTTAAGCAGTAGGAGAAATAGAATGTACAATTTTTATCAAAATCAAGTGTATTTTTCTGTTGTGTAGTGAATAAATAAATACTAGTGTATTTTTCTAAACATGTCGGGGAACAAAAAGTGGAATACACAAAATACATGCAAGTTAATAGAAATTTACAGGGAGCATCCGATATTATGGGACCCTAAAAATAAAGATTATAAAAATCGCTACAAGAAAGCCGATGCATTAAAGGAAATTTCTTTATCGCTAAATGTGCCACTAAATGATGTTGAAAAGAAAATAAAGAATGTTAACAACCAGTATGCTAGAGAAAGACGAAACTACAAGAAACTTAAAAAATCTGGGGCTGGGAAACTTTTCAGTTCAAAATGGTTTGGTTATGGTAGGAATCACCTGTTGCTAAAAATCTTAAAGTGATTGCTAAACGTTCTGTTACACTTATAGCATTTCTAAAGTTAGTATGTCTTTTTGCAACTGCAGGACCAACAAGGCATATTAGATTCTCAAAATCTTCGGTGGACATTCTTAAAAAATTTTTGAAGCTTGATCGAATTTCACCACTTAGTCCAATATCATCTGCGCGCAGCTGAACTAACAATTTGTCTATCGAACAACTTTCTCGCATTTTTAGGCTTGGTCTAATCCAAAAACGTTTGGGTTTTCGTTTAGCAACCTGGGATGATGATGAGAGCAAAAAAAAACAACTTGCGGCTAGCAATAAATCTTCAGTTTCATTTTTTTCTTGATTAAAACGCCACATGGTTAACCAACACTAATCACAACAACAACGTCACCAACTGAATTTTGTTTTTATATTTTGTTGTTCTGGTGTGGACAGTTTGTCTCAATTTTGTTTTGTCTTTTGACGACAAATTTTGTCGCCGATTTATCGTGTTTTTGTTTCAGAATTGTGTTTTCGTTTTGTCTGCTTGGTCTGGACCCGGCATAAGGAATATCATAATTCAAACCTTATAAGAAAATTGCATAATGTAGCATTCTTCTTCTTCTTCTTCTTCAGCGCCTTATCCGGTCCGGATGTTGGCGATCATCAAGGCTATCATGGTTTTGTTGACTGCTCTGCGAAACAGCTCCGCTGAGGTCATCCCAAACCATTGTCGGAGATTTTTCAACCACGAGATACGACGGCGTCCCGGTCCTCTTCTGCCAAATACTTTACCCTGCATAACGAGTTGAAGAATTCGATATTTTTCTTCGTTCCGCATCACGTGGCCGAGGTACTCAAGCTTACGTTGTTTAATTAAATTAAGCACTTCTTTTTCTTTTGTCATGCGCTGTAGGACCTTAACGTTGGTGACATGGTCCACATAAGATATTTTTAGTATCCTTCTGTATATCCACATCTCGAAGGCTTCGATTTGTATATAGTAACACTGGAAGAACGTAGCACCTCACTATCCGCATCTTGGTTCCCAAACTGAGATCACTGCAGTACAGCAAGGATCTCAACTTAATAAATGTAGACCGTGAAATTTCAATTCTGGTTCTAATCTCTTGAGCGTAGTCCCATTGTACGTTGAGTACATATCATAGTACATAGCAGTTAAAAAATTGCCCAACGATCTTTTTATTTGTTTGGTCAGTTTATCTTGATCTGCTTTTCATGTTCTTTTTTTACTTCCACTTAAATGTTTATAGGAACTCATTTTAAAGACTGCGTACCAAAAAAAAGAAACATTGATCTTCAATTAAATTTATTTTTACTCAATATCACATTCAAAATTTGTGGTATTTTATATAATTTATTATTTTAATTAAATAATGTAATAGTAAAGGCTCGATGTGCGCGAGACTCGATCTTATTTACACACATCGACACTCGAGGGTGTGGAAGCATTAGCACAGGAAATCTAGTCCACCCTTGTCGTCATATTCAATAAACGATTCGGCATAATTTGGATACGTTGCAGCAATAATTATGAAATCAAGTTTTTTAGTTAAATAGAAATAAAAATTAATTCATCATCATCATCAATGGTGCTACAGCCCTATGAAAGAGCCTCGACCTTCCCAAGTCTATTACGCCAGGCAGTCCTATCCATTGCCAACCGTTGCCAGTTTGCTGCGCCTATCTTTCTACCATCCTCATCTACACCATCCTTCCATCTGAGTTTTGGCCTACCCCTTTTTCTACTTCCCACGGGTTGTGACATAAGGATTCTTCTAGGAGGGTTGTTCTGCTGTGATCTTGCTAGATGTCCTGCCCATCTTAGTCTTCCTATTCTTATAAGAGATACTACGTCTTTACCACCAAATATTTGTTTATATCTGTGGTATACCTCGTAGTTGTATCTCCTCCTCCAAACACCATTTTCACAGATGCCACCAAATATTCCTATCAGGATCCTTCGTTCAAATATAAGCAGAAGGTCTTCGTCTGCCTTGGAGATGGTCCATGTCTCCGATCCATATGTCAACATCGGCTGTATAAGGGTTTTGTATATATTTATTTTTGTTTTTTGGCTTAAGTTTCTACTTCTCATATGTCTACTCAGTCCAAAATAGCATCTGTTTGCCAATAAAAATTAATTATAAAAATTAAAAACATAAATTTCAGGCCTCAAACATTACGGGCCCTAGGCACGGAGCCTAGACCTTAGTCCGCTCCTGTATTCAGGTATATTTATGTATTGATTTGTGTGGAAACTACCCTTTTCAAATTTTGAGTTCGTGTTGATCAGATACTCCGATAATTCCAAATCTTCCTATTTTTTTTTCTTTTCCATATCTTCCCACTCTGTAATCTTTGTCTTTCCTTTCTACCCTTATATCAAAGAATATAGACGCATATTCGTCTATATTCTTTGTTACTATATTAGTAGCATTGGTGATCGCGCAATTCCATTTTTTGTTATTTCGTTGTTACACCACTTGACGTGTATTCAATTCTTACTCGACACGTGTCTTCCCGAACATGAGTCTATAATAATTTTCTTATAGAACTTAGTTCTATTCTTAGAATAATTAACTCATTCGCTAAATCCGTCGACGAGATTGAATGTATAAACAACAAGTATGGATAAAATTTAAGAAGAGAGAGCAATGAAAGTACAGATGTTAAGATAGTACACTCGAATAATTATACTATGATATAATTTACGTCATTTCACTGAAAATAAATAAACAATTTTCATATTTCATATCAACATTATTTCATTCATATGGAAAAAACTTGTTATAAATATCTATGTTTGGTAATCTATTGGAAATGATAGCAATACTAACTCATTCAATGACACACTATCATCTATTATACACAGCAATACAGTGTGTCTGTAAAGTATGGAATAAATTCGATATTTCCTAAATGAAAAGCCTTTTTAAAAAAATCTAAAACACGTCGATTTTTAAGTTAATGTTCTACATTCTACAATATTTCATTATAAAAGGTGATACACATTAAGATGATGACGTCATCTTTTTTTTAAATGTAACACCCTATATTTTATGACATTTTTAGATCGATAAAAATGAGCTGATTCCAAAAAGTATAATACTCGGGGTCTAATGGATATAATTTGAAAGATATGCGCTTAGAAAATAAATTATTTATTATCAATTGCAAAAAGTAGCCTACTACTTACTATAAAGTATACTTATAGTTTTTAGTGAAATGTAATTATTTTTAGTAACGTTCAATAACAATTAAGTAGTACAATAATTGTATTAATTCGTGAATGTTCTGTATTATTGCTTAGAATTAATTTAATATATTACTTAAATAGGTAAGATTGAAAAGAAATTTCGAGAAACTGGTACGGTTGAAAATTCACGCAAATCAGGTCGTCCCTCTGTAAATTATGATACAACATTAGATGTTCTACTTGCTTTTGAAGAAGATGCGCACACTTCTGTTCGTAAAGTTAGTCGTGATCTCGATATTTGCAAAACAACGGTACACAAAGTAATAAAACTTGAAAAATGACACCCCTTTAGATGCACACTTGTACAGGAATTAAACGAGGTTGATCCAGATAAAAGAATACAATTTTGCGAAACAATGATGGATAACTGCCACCGAAACAAGTTAAACGTATGGGCTGGCATTATAAGAAATAGAATCATCGGACCCTACCTTTTCGAAGTATCCGAAATCCATTAGAATTAATCCTGGAGGTATTGATGAAAGTTTATGGTTTCAACAGGATGGTGCGCTTACGCATTATGCTGTAGATGTTAGCAGGTACCTAAACGAAATTTTTCCGAACAGGTGGATTGGAAGACGTGGACATATTGAATGGCCAGCGAGGTCGCCAGACCTCAATCCTTTGGATTATTTTATGTAGGGTCATTTGAAGAATGTTGTTTATAAAACGAAACCTGCAAATATTGAAGACTTAAAAACAAGAATTCGTGAAGAAATAAACAATATTTCTCAAGAAACCATAAACAAGGTTCTACAAGAATTTGTACAACGTTTGGGTTACTGTCAAATACAACTACAAGGGCTACAATTCGAACATTTAAGATAAACTCATGTATTAATTACTGAATTACTTTCAAGTTATTTATTATAATTTATTTATAATTTATTAATATTAGAAATCAATAAAAATTAATTTTCTAAGCGCATATCTTTCAAATTATATCCGTTAGACCCTCAGTATTATACTTTTTTGGAATCAGCTCATTTTTATCGATCTAAAAATGTCCTAAAATACAGGGTTATTTAAAAAAGAGCCGATGACGTCATTATCTTAATGTGTATCACCTTGTATAATAAAATTTTATTGTAAAATGTAGAACATTAAACTTAAAAATCGACGTGTTTTAGATTTTTTTAAAAAAGCTTTTCATTTAGGAAATATCGAATTTATTCCATACTTTACGGACATACTGTATACTGCAATAACAATGAATCATTGTTAACAATATGCTCAGTGACGGACTAACGCTAAAGCGGGCCCTAGGCAACATTGTAATTCGCGGCCTATTTTTCAGTCATGACACATACTTTGCGTTTGGTTGTTTAGTTTCAAAGCATAACGTAGTTCTATTTAGTTGTTGGATTCCAAGAAAAAAAAGGAAAGAATAATATACACGTACAAAAATTAAATAAACGTAGTTTATTAAAACGAACAATAAATTTCAACAAATTTACCCAAATTTATTAGTTATATTGGTTTTTTTTCTCACTTTTAATTCTGCAAACCTTTATGCATTACTTTCACCTACTCATATATACCTCTATTCATTCACATTATCATTGCATGTATGTACAGCGTTAACAGGCCTTTTAGGCCCATTGCTGGATGGATAATTTCCATCGTTTTCTATTCTTAGCTAACAGCTTCCAATCTCTGATTCCCATCTCTCTGACATCTTCCATCACTACATCTCTCCATTTCTTTCTTGGTCTTCCTCTCTTTTTTTGCCCTCAGGTACTCTCCAAGCAATATTTTTGACTAGTCTATAACCTTGCATTCTTTCTAGATGACCGAGCCATTCTAGTCTACGTTTTTTCACCACTCTTGTTATTGTAGGGTTAACATACAAATGATACACTTCTGCATTAGTTCGTCTTATCCATTCTTCCTCTACTAATTTTCCAGCAAAACATTTTATTACCAAACATATGATTTATTCTGGCACTGAATTCTTTAGTGTTTCTATAACTGATTCTGTCTACATGTATCGTAGCAGACTTTGTAAACATGAACAAGTACTTGTGCTGACATGTGTATTCATAGTCAATTGATCACGATTTTGTCTAGCCAAAAAACTTGATCGGTTGTTGACTTCCATCCGAAATCCTCCCTGGTATTCATCCTAGATTCTTCTCTAATATATATTTCTAATCGTTTTTAATTAGTTAAAGGCGAAGTACTTTATAATACTCAATAAGGATATTCCTCTATAGTTTCGCATTCACTTCTATTTCCCTTTTTGTGTATAGGAATTATAATTGACTTATTCCATTCTTGAGGCATTTCTTCGGCATCACCGTACTTCTAGTTTTAGCTCACCAAGTTTGTTATTAAGACCTCTCCTCATATATTTGTGTTTCCTGCCACAATGCCGCTCTCCCCGGGGCTTTTTTGATCTTCATATCTTATATTATTTCTTCAATTTCTTCTTTTGTGGCTTTTGGTAATTTCGCTATTACTAATTGAGGTTTAGGAACATAACAATTTCCTTTAGCAGCCACTTCTTCATTTAGCATCACTTCGAATATTCTTTCCACTTTCACATATTTGGTCTTCGTCACTATCAGGTTTTCTTGCCACTATCTTTTACATTTATCGTTCTATCCCTGGTATCCATTTTTTAATGTATTTTACTTCTTATAAAAAAAATGTATTCCATTTTTTCTGTAATTTTTCTTTAATGCGCTAATTTTATCATCCATATACTTTCGTTCCTGCGGCCTTAAGATTCTCTTTACTTTTTTTCGTTGTTCGGCATACATTTCTTGGTCGTCTTGTTTTTCGCTTTAATCTCACATCTTATCTCTTTTTTAACTCTGATCTGCATTCTTCATTGAACCAGGTTGATTCTAAATCTTTTGTTCTTTGGTATGTTCTCTCGCGTAGCTTCCCTTTATAGTGTTTGCATTTTCAAGAACATTTGTTTGTATGTACTCACAGCAACATTTATCATACTTTCAATATAAAATAAATGATGAAATACTAATTTATTTTTGTTGGCCTAATGTAATCTTAAATTTTTTTATTTTGGCTATTACTGAGAATGATCTTTCACTGCTTGTATTGCTTATTGGAAGGGTTAAATACACTATCAGAATTATGTTTAAATTTGGGAATGTTGCATTAATATTAGTTTTATATTACTTCACTTTTCAGTTCTGCTGGGTTTAAATCTTGCACATATTATTTTAATTACTGTATTGAAGAGTCTCTAACATCACTATCATGAAAAATTGCTTTGAATTTATTGTTATTAATTTTACTTGCAGTAAAATTATTAACAACTAATTGCTAGTTGCAATTTATTTGCAACTTTTTAAAACGTTGTTTGTCACTGAATCTTATTTCATGTTTTAGAATTTCATTATGTGATATATGATCATTATGTGATATATATCATTATGAAATAGTTTTCGTATTTTCTGTCGTTTTTTATCATTAGTATAATATCTTTAAATTTTTCTGCTTATTTTGAATAAATCTTACTCAGTGAATCATATATTACAACTGCTGTATTTAGGTATTCATCTTTCTGTTGAAGATTCTTGTTTAAAGCATTATTTTTCTAAAATCTTTTCCCATATAGTAAGTAACATACTCAAATGTATCAACTTCCTTATGTGAACCGGCAGCTTGGGACCTCTTTAATGGTTTTTCATCTTTTTTTGAGGAAAAATGACGCACACAATGTTTAATTTCTTTATAATTTTCCTTTAAAGATGTCACAGCATCGGAACTAGCAGACCACATGGTGTCCCAAATAGGTTTAATGCTCGAGTCTTTTGTAATGCATTTCAGCTATGTGTAGAACTTGAAAAAAAAATACATACAATTTCTGAACGATATTAAAAAAAGCAAATTTTCATTGTCCATGAAAATTTCTGCAGCAGATATGAAATGGCAGAAAAAATATAATGCTTTACTCTGGATTGGAGTCCTCTATATTTACCGGACATATTAAACGCATTATTATCATAACGCTGTCACCGCCAGTTAGTGATGGAGTTAATGTGGTCACTGGAGTTTTCACACTCTGACAATTATTTATGTAGATTTTTCCAATCATGCGTCCCTTTTGTTATCGGCGTTGTTTGATTGGAAAATAATTTACAGACATAACAGTACAATAAGTTGTTGATTTATAAGCTCTTTTAACTTTTTTCCCGCTATTAATTGTTCTGAAGTAGGAGGCAATAGTTAATTTGCTTGTAATTTGTTACATCAAATAGAAGATGATTCTATCAATCAACGATTTGATATAATTTGGACACGTTTCAGCAATAATTATAAGTATTACGGTTTCTTGTTAAATAAAAACAAAAATTAAATATAAAAATTTAAATTAAAAACCTAATTTTCGGACCCCAAAAATTACGAGCCCTAGGCACGTGCCTAGGTTGGCACGGTTGGTCCGCTCTTGAATATGCTTATTAGTTTTAAATATCTAACCTTGGGAACTTTGGGGCCAAATTTGTATGGGATCTTTACCTGTTCAATAAGATTATTTTACAATGCACATTTCCTAATAAAAAAATGTAAATTCCTATTTGACCATTTTAATTTTCTAAGAACATCTATTGTTAGGTTATGGTCCCGGCTGAAAAATACAACAAGGTATTAAACTACGTCAGATTTTATAACTTTTCATTGAAATAACAATACATGTTTAGTTTGTACTGTGTTTTAAAACTACCTCCTGTAAAAATAATCGGATTAGTAACTCTCAGGTTACGAGGTTTTCTTGTTAATTATATTATATGATACGAGTAGTTAATATTAAATCGAGCCTAAAACGAGTGATTTAAAAATAATATAAAGTTGGAAAAAGGAACAAAAGTTCCAAAATGGAAATTTACCAATAAGTATTTATAAGTACTACCAAATCCGCGGTCCAGCATATCGCTCGTTATACACGCGGTGATAGCAAACTATCAAAACAACCAAGAGGAAGAAATAATCAAAGAGCGATAATAACAATAAAGGTGGAGATGACAAAACGAGCTTGACGAGTAAACAGTGTTTCCGATTAGCTCTTAGTTTTTATCAAAATTAAGGTGGTTTTACTTGTTAGAAAATTATCAAAGTTGGTATAATAGTGTATTATATAGTGCTTAATCCAATTTTGGGATCAAACTGTAAGTTAGACCATCTTTATTATTATTTTTTAATCAATAAGCAGTAAACAACGGTTATAAATACCAGTAGCGAGGTAATTAAGTAGCTTAATTACTTATTACTTATGAACCTGTCCAAGCACCAGGGCCGTAATCAGGCAACATAGGCCCAATATGCAGGAAATTTCAGAGGAAAGAACTTCTGAACTTCAAAATTCTCAAGATGTCATTAATCCATCCAATCAATCAAAATTATATTCAACCGCTCTGACTACACCTAACAAAAAATTCCCAAGCAAAAACCAAGCCATTTTGTTCAATTCACTTCCAAATACCAAAATTGAAGATTATTTAAATGCCATAGCAACTAAGGTCGATCCCAATAAAATTCTCGCCATTTCCAGGATTGCAAATGATCGTATTTGCATATATTTTACTACTGAAGAGACAGTCACCGAATTTTTAGGAAGAGATAATGGAACCATACTAATCAATCAGGAACGTATCCAAGCCAGGAAGTTAATCACACCAAGCGAAAAACTGATAATTTCTAATATCCACCCATCAATACCTCACAGTATTATAGAGACTGAACTACAAAATATTGGAATTCATCAAATAACTCCATTGGATTTTCTAAGAATAGGAACAACTAATTCTTTATTTAAGCATATCTTGAGTTTCCGACGTTATACTTACATTACTCCTAAAAATCTAGAAAATATTCCTGAGTCTATATTAATTAACTACGAACAAATCAATTATCGAATATATTTTTCACTTGAAAAACAGTCATGCTACATTTGCAAACAACAAGGTCATCTAGCCTCTCAATGCACAAAAAATACGAACACTCAAACATCTATCGAAAACTCATCACCTACTTCTCAACCAAATTATATCCAAAATTGTCACCCCAACATAACAGATGCACAGCAAACTATCCATCATTCACAATCTTTACAACAATCTACCAGTTCACAATCAACAGAAACAACCAATACTTCTCTATTAGATTCAAATCCTATTCAAACACCTATCCAACCAGATAACGTTGAAATGAATATTCACAGCCAAAATCAACCTCCTACGTCCTCTGACAGTCAATCGTCTAAACGAACGGTATCAGAAATAACGTCTCCTCCAACATCAGTAGACCAGAACCCATTTAAAGAACCTCTCCGTAAATCTAAGAAAGCAAAAACTGTTCCTGAAGTTAATAAGGATTTAGCAGAAGATCTTACTAAATGCACTAGTTCTTTTTTCCAAGATAATTCTGATAACGGATATCTAACCCAGGAAGAATTAATTGATTTCTTCGAAAACGCACACGGCTCTGCTGATCCTCTCAGCATTGCTAAAACGTATACAGAAGATATCGAAGGACTACTCAATTTTTTAACTAAAATCCATCCAGCATTAACTCCCAAGTATCTGAAAAGTCGCTGTACAAGAATAAAATCTAAAATTAATAAACAGGTATTATCCTCTTTCTCTACTGATCACAGTGATCACAGCAGCGACGCCTCTGCTGAAATTTAATACAACAACATTCAACTGTATACTTCAATGGAACCTAAATGGGTATTACACCCATTTAGAAGAACTTAAATTAATTATAGCTAAATTTAAACCATCTGTAATATGCCTACAAGAAACCCACTTCAAAGAAGATAACTGTCATAATTTAAGAAACTATACTCCGTATTATAAGAACAGAATAACTGCTAGCCATGCTAGTGGGGGAGTAGTAATATATGTCCATAACTCATTTAATACCGAAGTAATACGTTTAAGAACTGAGTTGGAGGCAACAGCAGTATCTATAAAAGGCCCCCACAAAGTTAATATATGTAATATTTATTTTCCTCCGGACTTAGACCCGTCCATAAATGAAATAACTGATCTCTTTAATCAAATTCCAGAACCGCGTATTATACTAGG
Organism: Diabrotica balteata; assembly: GCA_918026665.1. Taxonomy (NCBI): domain Eukaryota; kingdom Metazoa; phylum Arthropoda; class Insecta; order Coleoptera; family Chrysomelidae; genus Diabrotica; species Diabrotica balteata. Next base: position 94,227,956 of record OU898279.1, on the reverse strand, counting down.
TGATTTTAATGCTCACAATATACTTTGGGGAGGCAAAAAAACAGATTCCTTGGGACGTAAAATCGAACAAATTGTTACCGATTCTAATATGAATATCCTTAACGATGGAAGAATCACAAGGTTCAATATTTCCACCGGAAATGGGTCACCAATAGATTTATCCCTTTGTGACTCTGTCTTACAACCAACTCTGTCGTGGGATGTGACATCTCATTTGCATGGAAGTGATCATTTTCCTATCCTAATTATAAACAATAACCATATCTCCTCATCAGTTCCATCCAATAAATGGTGTTTGAAAAATGCAGATTGGTCTCTTTATTCCTCTTAATTTCACAAAAAATTTCTCAGTTGGTTCAGCCCTTCGATACAGATATTGATATCAACTCCAAAGTACTCCATTTCGTACAGTTTTTAACGTCAATAGCTCACGAGTCCATAGGTTATTCAAAATTTCCAAAAAAACGTGCCCCAGTCCCGTGGTGGAATTCTCATTGCGAGGCAGCCATTAAAGATTCAAAAAAGGCATTTTATAAATTTAGAAGGCACCCAACTTTAAATAACCAGCTTGAATTCAAAAGATTAAGGGCGTACTGTAGATACACCTTAAAAAAGAGTAAGAAAGAAGCTTGGAAAAACTATGTATCATCTTTAAATTCATCTACCTCGACTTCTGAGGTTTGGCAAATGATAAGCAGAATGTACGGGAAAAAATCATTTAACACCATTCATTACCTAGAACATGATAACCATATTTATTCAACTAAGCAAGAAATAGCCTCCGTACTAGCAAACGTATACCAACAACATAGCAGTGACGAAAATCTATCTACAATTTTCCTAGTCCATAAAAATAAAGTTAATAATGCCTGTATAAATCTTGATGACCACAATAATTTACCTCTAAATGTTACATTTACGATGGATGAACTGTTAGAAACGTTAAACAAAGTTAAAGACACTAGCCCAGGGCCTGACAACATACCTACGACATTTTTAAAAGCTATGCCAACGGAAGGCAAACAATATCTTTTGGCTCTCTATAATTTCATTTGGACAAATAATGTTTTCCCAATTGATTGGTATGATTCCATTATTGTACCAGTTCTTAAACAAGGCAAGAATAAATCGGACCCAGAGTCTTACCGACCAATCTCTCTAACTTCTACTATGTGTAAAGTACTTGAAAAAATGGTAAGCAACCGACTAACGTGGTACCTAGAAAATCGACAGCTACTTAGCCCTATACAAAGTGGATTTAGAAAGTCCAGATCTACATTAGACAACATAGTGGATATTGAATCCGTAATTCATGAGTCATTTGGATGTGGTCAAGTATGTCTGGCTGTATTTTTTGATATAACGCGTGCATATGATACAATTTGGAGATCAGATATCATAAAAATTCTGTCAAGTTGGTCGATTAAAGGAAATATTATCAAATTTATTAATAATTTTTTATATAGGCGAAACTTCAAAGTTCGAATAGACAACTTCCTTTCAGACTCCAAAATCCAATTAAATGGTATTCCTCAAGGGTCTACTCTTAGTGTTGTACTTTTCCTTATTGCCATCAATGACATCGCTAAGTCACTTAGCCCATTAGTCAAACCCCGTCTATTTGCTGATGATCTTGTTATATTCTGTCGTGGTAAAAATATATCAACAATGACGACCCATATACAGCAAGCCATTTACAAATTAGAGAACTGGTCTAATACTACTGGCCTAGAATTTTCACCCACTAAAACGAAAGCAATGATTTTCAGTAAAACTCCAAAGAAATACATAAATCCACCGAAACTCTACCTAAAAAATTTACCAATAAAGTATTCAGAATCGATTAACTTCTTGGGAGTAAAACTGGATAACCGACTATCTTGGCAAGACCACATCCACTCCCTCCGTCTGTCAGTTCAAAACGGCCTTAACTTAATGAAAAGTATCTCTCATAAACAATGGGGTGCCGATTTCCAAACTCTTATGACTATATACAAAACCCTAATCCGTTCAAAACTAGATTATGCTGCTGTTGCCTACAACTCAGCCAAAGGTTCACTATTAAAAGTGCTAGATACGGTTCATAATTCAGCAATTAGAATTGCACTGGGAGCACACTACACAAGCTCAGTTGAAGGTATGTATGTTGAATCAGGCGAACCATCCCTTCAACTTAGGAGAGAATACCTTAGCCTCATGTATGCCTCTAGAGTATCAACTAACCCACAGCTACCTGTTTATAAAAACACATTTACAGATAGATTTCCATCGACATTTAATAGGGGAAAAAGATTGGATCCTCCGTTTTATCATCGAGTTAGAGCAACGCTACAAAGCTTAGACACAATAATTCCACCCACTTACAATATTTTTAAAGTCAGTCAAAGCATGCTACCATGGACAATTGTTCTCCCTGATTGTAATACAAACCTATCTGCATTCAAGAAATGTGTCACACCAGCAAAAATCTTCAATCAGAAATTATTAGAGATATTAAATTATTTTAATAATCACATTCATATTTATACCGATGCATCCAGATCTGCAAATGGAGTAGGAGCGGCTTTCACAACAGATAACTATAACAGTTCCTACCAGCTCCCTCCCCAAACTTCCATATTTTCAGCTGAACTCTTTGCTATCCTCCAGTCATTAAAATTTGTTAACACACATGACATTAAATTCTCAATAATCATTAGCGACTCCCTAAGTGCATTAACAGCCTTAAAGCAAATATACCCCAAACATCCTGTCCTGCTTTTAATTAAGTCGGAACTCTTGATATGCCAACAAAATCAAAGATTAGTTCAGTTCCTCTGGGTACCTTCACATTGCGAGATAACTGGAAACGATAAAGCTGACATATTAGCAAAAAATGCGAGTGAGCATCCATTAACAGACATCATAACTACTTGCGTTCATACTGATCTAAAGCAATATTTTAAGAACAAGATCATGACAAAATGGCAAACAAATTGGAATAAATCAAACTCTACATTAAGAAAAATCAAACAAAATGTATTGCCGTCGAAACATCCTACTAAGAGAAGAGACCAAGTGCTCATGTCCAGATTACGACTTGGTCATACGAAGATCACCCATGACTTTATATTAAAGAAGGAAGCCCCTCCAATGTGTTATGTGTGTGATAGTGAACTAACAGTGCAACATATAATAATAGACTGTCCCCTCTACGTTATAGAACGACAACATCAACAGTTACCAACTACATTTAAAGATTGTTTAAGTGAAAATAATTCATCTAAGACTCTCAATTTTTTACGTACTATAGGACTCATTAACCAAATTTAATATAAGCTTTGTAATTTGATATCAATACTGTTCATTGCTAATAACCCTTTTGTGGTTGAAGCAAATGGTAAATAAAAAAAAAACAATAAAGGTGAGACAAAGAAACACAAACAAGAAAAAGACAAACAAGTAGAAAATAAACAAGGAATGGACGAACGCATGGCAAAGTAATTTTCATTTCTAAATTAACACTTAAACTTATGAAACAGCTCGTAGGACAGAAAACATAAAAGCAATGTCAATTATTGAGAAGATCAGAAACGGAAATAAATGAGATGTAAATATATGGAGGAAAAAATAGGGGAGAATTCACATTTGTTTTCAAGAAAAAGAAAAATAATAAGGTAAATTCGTAAGAAAAACCCGAAGTAGATTAAAAATAAAGACAAACTGAGCAGATAAAAATAAACAGAGAGAGAACCCCTAAATTTATATTCAGACAAAAACTATAAAGGACAAAAAATATGTATAAACTTATGGAAGAATATAACGAAATAGAATGACTTGTCCTCCCATTAGAAGATAACACTGCCAAAAAATGGTAACCAGGGAACTGCCAGTAACCACAAAATATAACATAAATGCCGAAGCTCTTTTTTGAAAAGGAATTTAATCAATAAAAGTGACAAATATGGTCTCAAAAAAAAACGAATAAAAAGTCGTTTACATTATTTATTAAGCCGCCTAATAATCAATAAGAAATATTGCTGAGAAGTTAATATTATCTAGGCTAAAGGAAGAGACTAAAATAATAGAAATTACACCAGCAGCAACATTCGGATTCAGATCAGAACATTCATACGAATTGTAAGGCTTTCGATTATAATGTATGCCATAGTATTCTTATACCCATTATGAATAGCACAGGTGCCGCACAGGCATACTAAAATAATAGAAATTACACCAGCAGCAGAATTCGGATTCAGATCAGAACATTCGTACGAATTGTAAGGCTTTCGATTATAATGTATGCCATAGTATTCTTATACCCATTATGAATAGCACAGGTGCCGACGAAAAAGACTACGAATTCGAATTATATCTACTGGAACCAGCTGGATGCAAGGTGGTACTCAAGCATCTTCTGTACAAGCATTGTATTTCTTCAGTTTTGATGAGATCGTTGTGTAAAGTTTTGATCCTTGCAAATGTAATTGTTGTTTGTAGACTATCAAGTATTTGTGTAATTTGTGCAAATTTAGATTTATCAAAATTATTTCGAACCTCATATAACGATTAAAGTCAAAAATAAATTGGTTTATTTCTATATTAATTTAAATTTTTCTCTTCGGCTATGATGTTTTGGTTGTATTTATAAAATAATTTGATTAAAATTGGTCATTATGCTCTTATTGAGACAGAGTTAGCTTTTGATGTTGGTAAAATTGGCTATTGGTTACTTTCAAGTGATTTAATGAAAGCAATGTATCTTTGTGCGTTTTCTTGATCTAGATTACCAGAAATACATTCTATTACACTTCCAATCCATTTATAAGTCTTCTTCCCCTTTTAGAGATTGGAAGTTTTTCTTTTGCTGTTTGGAGGAGGTACTGTAAAGTTTTATTAAAGTTTTATAAGCTATCAAAATGACTGAGTACATTTTCTATTAATTTATTGGTAGTAAGGTCCTGAAATTCTATGGATTTAATTCTGCAATGGGTTCTAAATGGAAATAGTGGATGAAGTCATGGGTGCTGGTTTGTATTCTTGCTTATTCAACTTTAACTGGGTGGGACCCTGGATTGCCCTTCAGGTTTTATATTGGAACGTGTTGGACTGCTACTAAGGTACATAGGTACAGCAGTTTTAACGTTATATTTAGTCTTGCTAACCGAAGAACAACAAGGTTAAAAGGTCGGATAGATCATGCACCGACGGTATATTTATAATGAGGCAAGTGCAAGAAAAATCATTAGAATACAACAAACCGGCATATCTATGTTTCGTGGACCTTAAGAAGGCATTTGACTGGGTCAAATTAAAGGACGTTACCCACTTATTGTATGTAAAAGAGATACCTTTAGGAATGATCAAAACGATCGAAAACATCTACCAAAACAACACAATAAAACTAAAAGTAGAAGAAGAACTAACTGACCTTATTGATGCTGGCAATGAGATAAGACAGGGAGATTTCTCTAGAAAGTCCTCTATTGTTCAACATGATTGTTGAACAATAGAGGACTTGAACACTAGAGAAGTGGAAGATCAAGTGAATAGAGCAGAGACGCAGGTTGCCTGAATGAAACAATATGTAGAAATAAAACATCAGGAAAGCAATGAAAGGCAAAATTTACAAAACAGTCATCAGACCCATAATGACATACGAGGCAGAAACTGACCTGACACAAAGAGGACAAAAAGGATGTTAGAAGCAGCAGAGATGAAAACATTTAGAAAAACTAATGGTAGAACACTATGGGACAGAGCTAGAAGTACGGCATATATGCAGATATATGTCGTATCTGTGTACGACATATACACAGATATACGATATTGGGACCGTGCAAGTTCGGAACAGCGACAACTGGTGTCGTAAATCAGCAAAATTTACTGCGCTTTCATGTTAGATCGAGGTTACCGGATAACTGTCAAGGACGTAGCCCCAAAAAAGAATAAGAAGAAAAAGTAAGATTGAGGTTATGTCGGTATGTTATTAAAAGGTAAACGTTGTATGTAGTGTAAATACAAATAAATATATTATTAAATTACAGCATTACTGTTAATATGGATGCAATAATAAAAACTGGATTTGAGAAAGTAAATCACCAAATAACTTTTCAACCAAGCACTGAGTCAAAGGGAAAAGCTTTAGTAGTGGCAAATGTCAAAAAAGAATGGAAGAATTATGTGGAAGAATTAAGAAAAATAAATTACCATAATTAATGCTAAGGCATAAATTAGCAGGTTAAGCCCATGATATCATCATATTCTTCTTCTTTGGGTGCCGTCTTCAATGAAGGTTGGCGATAACCTCAGCAAAATCATTTCTGTCCCTGGCTTTTCTTATTAAAGATTGAGAATCCAAACCAGTCCACTCACGAATGTTCTTCAACCAGGACGCCTGCCGTCTACCAGGACCACGTTTTCCTTCTACCTTCCCCTCTATAAGAAGCTGCAGTAGCTGGTATTTCTCATTTCTGTATATGTGTCCCAAATATGAGGTTTTCCGTGTTTTCATTATTTTTAAGAGTTCTCTGTCGGTACCCATCTTGTGTAGGACCTGCTCGTTGCTCATATGCGCTGTCCAGGGGACTTTCAGCATCCTTCGAAATAACCACATTTCAAAACTTTCCAAACGCCTTAGTGAGTTGATTTTGAAGGTCCAGGCCTCCATTCCATATAGTAAGGTGCTGTAAACGTAACATTTCAGCATTCGGTATCGGATTTTGAGATTGAGTGTTTGGGACGTAAACATTTGTTTCATTTTTAAAAAGACATTTCTTGCTTGTTCAATTCGCGATTTTATTTCTATGTCTGGATCTATATCTTTCGTTATCCAGCACCCTAGATATCGAAATTTCTCGACATTTTCGATAATGTTACCATTCACGTTTAAAGCCATGGGTGGATGGATGGATGTTTTGGAGACAATCATTGTTTTTGTTTTCTTGACGTTAATGCTGAGGCCGTATTGTTCTCCGATCGATCTGACGCGATCTAAGAGTGTCTGGAGATCCTGTGCGCTCTCTGCAATTAGGACCGTGTCGTCGGCGTATCGTACATTATTTAGAACTCTGCCGTTAATTTTAACACCTTCTCTTGATTGCTCTAGTGCTCGTGCAAAGATTTCTTCCGAATATATATTGAAAAGTAGTGGTGACAATACACACCCCTGTCGTACACCTCGCTTGATATTGAATATTTCTGTGTCACCGGCTTCTGTTCTAACTGCTGCAGTTTGGTTAAAATACAGCGTTTGGATAATTTTAAAATCGTTCTCGTCTAGTCCCTTTTTGATAGTCAATAAAACATAAAAAGAGATCCTTTTTTTGGTCTCGACATTTTTGCAGCAGTATAATAAAACTGGTTAATGCTTCCCGTGTCCCAAATCCATTTCGGAAGCCAAATTGTTCATCACTGATATCCTGTTCACATTTCTTATAAATGCGTTGGTGAATAATAACTTTAACATATGCGACATTAAACTAATAAGTCTGAAATCACCACACTTCTTTGCTCCCTTAGTTTTTGGAAGGGGAATAAAGACTGATTTTAACCAGTCTTGTGGAATTTCACCGCTTGTATATATTTGATTAAATAATTTGACGATTATATTTAAATGTTTCTCTTCCAGTAGCTTTATGACTTCCGTATGTATGTCATCGGGGCCAGGGGCTTTCCCATTTTTTGCGTTTTTGATTGCTCTCTCTACTTCTTGTTTTAATATAGGAGGACTGGTTTCATGGTTTTTATATATTATGTTGTTTAGTGGTGTGTCCGAGAATAGTTCTTCTATGTAATGTCCCCATACGTTGTTTAGATCGCTTAATTCCCATATCGTTTCATTCTCGTCGTTTGTTAATCTACAAGGGAGTCTTTGTTTTGTCATTCCAGCTAGATCTTTTATTTTTTTGTGAAGCGTTTGACTGTCGTGTTTCTTTATTAATTCTTCGATCTCTTGGCAGTTTTCTATCATCCAATTTTCTTTTGCGGTAGCTATTTCTTTCTTGATTTGACGATGTATCTCCCTATATTTTTCATTATCTTTATTTTTGTAGGCTCTTCGAGTATCCATCATTCCCAGAATTTTTTGTGTCATCCAGGGTTTACATTTTCTTTTGTTATTAGTGTCTTTTATATATTTCTCGGCGCTAGTAAAAGCATTCTTGACTTCAGTCCATAAGCCTTCTGTAGTTGGTGATAACTCTCTTTGGAGTCTTTCACATCTTTCACATCATCATATTGGTTTGAACAATTAATTCTTTTCCTGTAAACTTTTGGACAGCGAATATATCTTTCAGAAAAACTTGAACTTGATGCATTTTTGTAAACTTCAAAAAAATAAAATTTAAACATTAAACTTGATTTTTGGGTTAAAATGAACTCTAAGTGAGTGTTATGAAACTAAAATTTACACTTAAAGTGACTTTTATTTATTATATTTCAAACTGACTTTAAAATCGGGCGCAAGAATAATGCATAATTTAGGTTATGTTACTTATGCATTTTTATGATATAAATCCACTTTTCTCTTTGTAGTAGCTTTGTGCTTCGAAGTTGGAAACGAATAAAACTTAAATTGACAATTTTTTGTTGTATTTTTATAATTTATAACACAGCATTTCCTAAATCCCATTTTCTTCAGTGACAGAAAGTTTAAATAAACAAACGAATATGAAATATGACAATTGACAATATGAATTTATGAAATCTATGAAATGTGCAGTAAAAAATGCAAGATTTCTCCGCTACTCGCGCACGATCGTTTCTCGTATCCCCTCCAAGTACTTGCACGTCGCCAATAGATACAAGGTAGAGATTGAGGACTGGGTAAGAAATAGAAGAGGAGAATGGAACGATCATATAAGCAGAATGACAGTCTTCGGTTTCGTTAGTTTCTGTGTGGTTGGTCTTCCCTTGGTGGTAGTTCTCTATAATTTCCTTCTGTGAATCTACATAGTTCTTAAAAAACTGAAGACGCCGCTGTAAAGATCTTTTTTTCCCAATTGGACATTCTTCTTTGTTAGAAAACGTTACTCTATGAGTGGTTGTGGATGCCCTTAAGGGTTGTCACTCCCGAAATTACTCTTACAAATAATAAAAGGTACAACTAACAAAATAACAGCACTTTTATTAATTAAATTATTTAAAAAAGCTACAAATTGTCAAAAAGGGGGATCTATATTTATAATTTTTCTGGTTTGATCAGTCCTGTACAAGGTCCGTTAGAATCTTTAGACATAAAAACTGTGCGGTCATACATTTACAAACCGAGTATCAATTCTACCAATTTTTTTATTTTATGAAACACTACATTAGTCTTAATTATATTTTTAGTTTGTTAAAAAAAGCTAAGCACAAAATAAGAACAAGAGGAGATTGCTGAATAGGATCGGGAGTTAAGAATGTTAAAGTAACGCGAATAATAAAAGCAAAAGATGTAATCCAATTTTAGAAGAGCAAATATTGATATGCAAGATTAAAATATATAAAAATGGAAATCGTGCTAAAATGAAAAAGGGAAGATAAAAATTTAGCCGTGAAAGAAAGGACCAGAAAATATGATAATTTAGAAATGAAAACAAACAAAAACTTAACAGAACAATAATTTATGATAACTTTTATGTAGGTAAGTGACCACAATTCTATATATAAAATGTACAGAGTGTCATAATAGAAAGAAATGATTCACACTAGTGAAATTGTGCTAAATATTTCGCACTGTAGGTATCTTGTCCCGTGTCTCTCAGGAAATGTCACACAGGAAGATCTAAATATTTTCATTTGTGAGATTCCAAAAATAGCGCGACCGAATACCCTCATTGAAAACGAGAGAAAAGTGACAATAAAAGTACGTCGCCCCCTACAGAGTTTATAATTCGTCTAGTCAAAACGTATACACATCGGGTAGTTTAAATTAGGTGCTGTGTTAATATTTAATTTTAATGATATTCAATATATTTTTTAATAGTATCAACTTAATTTGATTGATGATTTTTGAAGTGATCTACAGTTTGTGAAATATATAATATAAATATGGCTAGAGGCCCAACAATAGTGGCGGTCCACAGCGCCGCTAGCCAGGGTGGAATAAATTGTTGCTTTTGTCGATGTTGCACATGTTTACAACTGCAAGTTTTGAAAAGTCCGGAAGGTATTATTAAATTAGCCCAAATAGTAAGTAGTTTTTTATTCAATTTTTAACTTTATTGCAACTCCCGTCATTATTTAATTCATATTTATATATCAATATTTTTTTAATATATAAATAATATTAATAGAGATATTTTGTTGCATTTTAAAATTTATTTCTTACCTCCCATTTTACGTAAAACAAATAAAAACTATATTTTTGAGGTAATTTTAAGAGATATATTAACAAACATTTCGAATTCATTATAATTATCGCACAGCCTGTAGCATCCACTTCTGAACGTAGACCTCCATTAGTTGTCTTCAGTGCTACTAATCTTGTGCCGTGTAAATCCAGAAATTGTCTAAGAATTAAATAAAAAGGAAGGATTCTTTATTTAATTAGGGTATAACGAACAAGTCGTATTCTAGTCCTTGTTTAGGACTAGAATCTTTTAATTTGAGTTTATTAGTTTTTTGTTTTTTGATATTTTTGTACTTTTTGTATTATTTAAAGATTTTTTGTGATCTGAAATCTGAACTATCGGCTGGCCAAATACAAGGAGGGAAGTCGTAGGTCTTCTTCTTCTTATTGCGCCGTCTCCTTACGAAGGTTGGAGATCCAAATGGCAATTGTAGCTTTGGAAACTGCTGCACGAAAGATTTCTGTGGATGAGCGGTCAAACCAACTCCTCAGATCTTTCAGCTACGAGTTCTGGCGTCTTCCAACTAATCTTTTGCCCTGACCTTTACCTTCCAATATGATTTGGAGTAATTCATGTGTTTTATCACTCAACACATGACCCTAGTATTGTATTTTTCTCTCTTTAATTATGCTGAGTAATTCTTTTTGTTTACTCATGCGCCGAAGTACCTCACCATTGGTAACTTTTTGTATCCATGGAATTCTCAGCATCCGTCTGTATATATACATTTCAAAGGCATCTATTCTTTTTTCTGTTTCAGAGTCCATTGTCCAACTTTCACAGCGATACAGCAAAACAGAGAAAACATAACATCGATCATTCGAATTCTGAGCTCTAGACTAAAGTCTGATCTTGTAAAAAATTTTCATGTTCATGAGTGTTTTCCTCGCTTGTGCGACTCTTGATATGATTTCTTTTTTGGATTACACTGTGATATTTGCTCCCAAATATTTTATGGAAGTTACCTGTTCTATTATTTGTCCCTTGGCATACAAATGTACGTTTGTTGGTATCTTTGAAAATACTAGAATTTTAGTTTTGGAAACATTTAGATGTAAACCGAACATTTCGCTATGACGAACTACCGCATTTATTACATTTTGTAGTTCTTGTGCGTTGCTTGCTATTAGGACGGTATCATCAGCGTACCTGATGTTGTCTATGCTGATTCCGTTAATCTTGATTCCACCTTGAACCTCGTCTAATGCTTTTCTGAATAGAGATTCCGAATACAGATTAAATAATAGCGGTGATAAGACGCAACCTTGTCGCACGTCGGATTCGTATATCTTCGGATGTTGTGTGCTCTATTTCAATTGTTGCCGTTTGGTGCCAATATAGTTCTGTGACAATTTGCAAGTCTTGCTCATCAATTTCAGTTATTCTCAGAATTTCGATCATCTTTTGATGGTTAATGCAGTATCGAAATAGATTCATTTTCTGAATGAGTCCTTCGTAATACACCCTGCCAAATGTTGCTGACGTTCATACTGCAGCCGCGGTATATTTTTTGTTCTGTTTGAATACCTCTTTGATGATGATTTCTGTCCATCCGAGCGCTTGCAACTCGCGTGAATGTTCTGGTCTGAATCCAAATTGGGCTTCTGGTGTCATTTGTATTGTTTCAGTCTCTTCAGCTCTGTATTCGTTATTAACGAAATTGAAAGTTCCAGTAAAACCTCAAATAGTAGTAAACCTTTTCTGTTTGTGTTGTTGTCACCGAATTCGGTATATATACAGTTTAAATCGCACACGGCTACTGATTTAGTCGAAAAAAGAATGGCTAAAATGAACTACAACGGTAAAGTTTTTTCATTTTTTCAGTAGACCCACAAATATAAAAAAAACCGCGGAGTGCTAGCATTTAAAATAGTGCGTTTTTAAGAATGGGGTGAATTAGTCCCTATGCACTAGGGTGCATTTGTGTGATATCTATGTACTTTTTTACATATATATATAATATATATATATATATATATATATATATATATCTATAGAAAATTTGTTCAAACTTAAATTTCCTATCGAAATGTCATCTTTTAAAGTCAAAAATAGTTTTTTTTTTGACAAAAATGTCAAAAAAACGAAGCAAAAAACAGGGAAAACGTGATTTTTCATTTTCGCCCATATTTGTTTTTCTATTGAGGTATAGCTACAGCAGGTTCAAGGTTACAGAAAAAATAAATTTCTATCCTTCCTCTTCATAATGACGTTTGGTAGAAGTCTTTAGAATTCATAGTATCCGAGATACGATTTTTTAAAGTTCGCCACTCACATCGATCATTTTCTCTATTTTTTCGCAAATATTGTTCTATAAATATTTTCCGCAGTTTTAGGTACATTCAATGGTACATTTGATAAAAAGAAAAATCAGTTACTTTACATTTTATCAATTAATTTAAAAACAATTTACTCTAAATCAATTATTCTCTGTTCACAAATTGTTGATAGCACTAAATATGCCTCAAAATCATCAAACGGTCGTAAAATTTGTATCATCATAGGCGTTCCTGAGGTGTTTATTCATTAAAATTAATATTAATATTAACACTGTTTTAATACTGATATATTTAGTAAAAAACAATTAAAACTTTCACGGCTAATGTTGGTTATTATATTATATAATAAAAATAATAATTTAACCATTAACAATTTTGTAAATAAGAATACCTTATCTCTTTGGATATTTCAATACTAATCTTCACGTTTAATCACTTTACTAGAAAACCTGGTATTTATATCCGAAGGTACTATCGGTTGCAAGATAATTAGGATGGAATTCCCCAGATTTTTAATAATATAATGGGTATAGATGCCGGATTTGGCCACGTACCTCGTCAGTTTAGTTTATATTCGAAACTTAACTTAAAAGGGTGAAGTTTCTACGAACTACGAACGAAAACAATTTGTTTGTTTAGTACGTTTTTGATCGCATGTAATTTACGGCTCGTCGCTGTTTCCGCTTCTACGGCAGTAATTAGCGTCTCGAATATTTCTTTTGCGAATTATATGCAGTGCGTGAGTGATTTTTTATTCCATATACCTACGAACATATACGTACCTTTCGCTCGTGCTCGTTTTGTTGGATTATTTGTGATGGCTTCATCATCAACATCAAGTTTTACACCGGTACTGTTGCGTTCAGTCAGTAAGTCTGTCTATTCATCAAGAGAGAAGACTATTGTCCTGAATGTTCACGATGCTCTGGTTTCTCAGAATCCCACAAATACTGTTCGCAACATAGTCGAAAGTTGTGCCAACATGACTGTTGTAGGGGAGTCAACTATATATAGGTTCCTATCAGAAAGAAAAAAACATGGTATAGCTAACCCAAACACAAACGAACACTTAAAGAGAGGGAAAAAGCCTATTGAACTTGATGAATTTGCCAAAAATGGTATTCGAAGGAAAATTCATGGATTTTTTTTTCAAAAAAGCCTTTTTTTTTTGCCTCATGTCGGGCGAACTAAATTGTGGCAAGTTTTAAAAGAATTAAATTTCCGGTGGGAGAAATCAGACCGAAAATCACTTTTGATTGACCGGGAGGAGATAATATGTTGGAGAAGAAATTATCTAAGATCCATACGAAAATTCCGGGCTGAAGGAAGGCCAATCTTCTACCAGGATGAATCGTGGGTAAACTCAGGTCATACTCTAAAAAAAGTTTGGTCAGATAAAAATATATTAAGCTCCAGGCAAGCCTTTATGGAAGGTTGGTCTACTGGTATCTCCCCACCTTCTGGTAAAGGCAGTAGATTAATAATTTCTCACATTGGCAGTGAAAGAGGATTTGTTAAGCATGGTTTGTTGGAATTTCAGTCCAAAAGCACAAAAGACTATCACGAGGAGATGACAGCTGATGTTTTCGAAGAGTATTTTGTGCAGATGATTGAACACATACCACCAAATTCAATTATAGTATTAGATAATGCACCTTATCATTCACGACTAGTAGAAAGACTTCCAACGACTGCGTGGAAAAAAACAGGATATTCTTGACTGGCTGCGGAATAAGTACCTGCCTTACGAAGATGGAATGGTAAAAGCAGAACTTTTAAAAATTGCCCGGCAACACAAATCTAAGTTCAAGAAATACGTAGTTGACAAAATGGCGGAACCTACCACTGCGAAATAAATCCAATTGAACTCATTTGGGCACAAATGAAAAGTTATGTGGCTAGAAAAAATACGTCATATAAAATACAAGCTGTACGTGAATTGTTATACGAGTCTTTACAACACATTACAGAACAAAACTGGAAAGATGCAGTAAGACATGTAATAGAAGAAGAACAAAAAATGTGGGATCTTGATAACATAATTAATGCGACCGTAGAGACACAACCGCTAATTATTAACCGTCAAGACGACTCGGATTCCGAAGTTGATCATATTTATTTTGAATTTGAATAGTTTTCTAATCGTAATTATATAAGGTAAATGATAGTAGGTGTAATCGTAAGGTATTAAAGGGGAAAGGCGCAAAACGTCGCCTGTCAAAATGTTCAATGTGTTTTAAATGTATCGATTTTTTTTTCAAATCCTGAGAAAACCAAAAAGCCTTTTTGGAAAAATTTAAAGGCAGTATAAAATATTTATTAGAATAAATAAAAAGTTTCTTTTGCATGCAATATTTTCAATTAAAAATTATACTATATTCTCTCTTTTATTTTCACCCTGTTGCATAACATAATAAAATAAACATTGTAGAAGTTTTCAGGGACTTTCTGTAATATACATCAGTATACACATATATAATACCCTCAGTAATAATGTAATCTTTCATTCTGCTTTTAAATTTTTCAAAAATATTTATTAGTTTTCTCCGAATTCGAAAATAATGGATACATTTAAAACACATTTGGTGCCTTTCGCCTTAATTAAATAAATGTATCTTTTACAAATGGCAAAAAACTTTATTTTTGAATAAAATATTTAATTTTATTATAAGTTTTATTAAAACAAAAATACAATTTAAAAAATATATTTATTTAGTTCAAATAAATGTTTCAATCATATACTCTACGACACTGGTCGGCCAAAATACGTTCCTAATCGGATTATAAGCTTGACCGCTGTATTGTATTCCGGCAGATACAAGGTGGGTTAGTCGAAAACATCTTAAATCGTCAGTTTCAGGTTGGTTTTTACTATTATATCGTATTACTTATCCTCTCTGTATTTCAGTTCTCTAATTAGGATTAAACTTGTAGTGAGCTATCAACAAATTGTGAACCGAGTATAGGATTATAGACAATGGTCTATTCTAAAAGGTTTTTGCTAACTTTTATGGTTAATTTTTACATTTTCCATTTAAACTTTTTTTCTTTAATATTTAGGTGTGCGCATTACACAATAAAAAAAGAAAGTTTATTTTCTGTTTTTTAAATATTCTATTGTTAAATATTCTAGGACTAACGGTAACCAAGATACGGTTCGGCAAAATGTGATTCGTGGAACGATTTTCACTAACTTTTACGGAAATTTTTTAAATTTTTGGTTGTAATTTGTAGTTGTACTTTTTTCCTTGTACATTTAGATATATAGAAACCGTCAATTTGACAATCCACATCTTGGTTACCGTTAGTTCTAGAATATTTTACAATGAACCATTTAAAAGGACAGAACAAGTTATATGAGAAATTTAAAAAATAACCGTAAAAGCTGACAAAAATCGTTAAAAGTGGCTTCCCACGATCGGCGATTCTACAGATCATCGCTCACAGCCGATGAGCACGGACGGCAACGTACCGCAGACAGAGCTCTTCCTACGGTCCGTGACAGTCTGTGTAGGTCTCTACTTTTGTTTTTTGCCTTCTACATAATGTCGACATTAAATTGTCGCTTTTCTTTTTTAAGTTTTTAATTGAAATAGTACTATTCTTCAATTGATTTTTTATTCGGTTCCATGCATCGTATAATATATCGTTCCGGTTCTTATGCTATGGCGCCGTAGAATTCCATAAATTTGTTTCATTTTGATACAAATTTAAAAAATCAAAAATAACATTGTCTCTCAATTCCATTTTTTTAGCAAAAAGGGCAAAAACAACTTTGACAACACTACAGATAACTACTCGTGTCAGCGAATGAACAACTTCTGACTTGCACTTGTCTGTTAAAACAAGGACACTGAACTTACTGTTACTACTGTTCAATTTCAGCTTACATGGACTACTGTAATGGGACATACTCTAAAGGTATTTGATTTCAATGCACTAAATCCTGGCATTTTAACTGACTTCACATCATTATAGAGCAAAAAAACCCTATGATTTCTTTAAATTTTTTGTAATAGATAATATTATTGACTTTATTGTAATTGAAACGAACAGATATGCGGAATAGATTATTTCAAATAAAAATATTTCTCAGCATTTAAGATTAAAAAGCTGGAAACATCTAAAGAAGCTAGAATTTAAAATTTTTTTGGGTAAGATTATTTGGATTGGTTTGAACAAAAAACTTTCAGATTATTGGTCCAAGGACCTCCTGTATGCCAATAATATCACAAAATATATGTCAAGAAATCGTTTTCAACTAATATTACACACGTGGCATTTCTCTAACAATATTGAGTGCCCATGAGGTGAGCGACGTTTCGAAACTCAACCTCCAATCGATCGTTTATTGGACCGACCTTAAACTAATAATATTCCGAAAAAAATGTATGTATTGATGAGAACCTGGTACCATTTCGTGGGCAGCTAGCCTTCAGACAATATATTAAAAAAAAGAAACATAAGTTTAGCATAAAACTCTACAAATTATGTATAGAAAATGCCTACACTCCAACCTGAAAGTTTACTGTAAAGACATTACAGAGAAAGATACTTCAGCGTCATCTTCAGTTGTTATGTCATTGATGGGTGGACTCTTGGATTCGGGTATAATACTATACACAGACAATTTTTATACAAGTGTCCACTTAGCTCGGCAGCTTTTAAATAGATTAACAGATTTGATAGGTACTCTTAGATCCAATAGAACATTAAACCCTAAAGATGTTGTAAAAGCAAAGTTAAAAAGAAATGAAGTTATTGCAGGAAGAAGTAACATTGGAGTAGTTGTCTTGAAGTGGAAAAATAAAAGATATCTTGATCCTTAGCACAGTATACATAGATAACAAAGTAGAGGATCAGGGTAAAAATAACATGCTATGCTAGTAAAACCGCAAGCAGTGACCAACTATAATAATTGTAAAGCATTTATTGATAATTCAGATCAGCTGAAATATTATTCTAGTCCATTACGAAGATATGTTAAATGGTGCCATAAGCTAGGTTGAGCTTCTCACTAGCTAAGCAATGACAAATGCATTTATTTTGTATAAAGCTATAACTAAAAATAACATATCCCTCATGGCCGACAAGAAAAAGAAGTGTTGTTGAAGAAACTTGTTATCTGCAAAAAATGGAATCAGCAAGATAAATATCATAGTTTGCTATGAAATTATGAAAAGAGAACACGGAAGAGAATATGCCATTAAGAAAGCAGACTCCATAATGATAATTGTGAGTCCTTTTTTTGTGTCGAGTGCTTTTTTGTAAAACAGAAAATCTATGAAAATTTAATTTGTAAAGAACTATAGTCTTTTTCCATCATATTGATAGCACATTATGTATGCAAATCCTCAACACGTCAAAAAACCATAGGCGTCACCCTATACTAGTTTTGAAATTAATAAAAAAAAAATTAATATTTTAAGATGCCGTCAACAATTCATTATCTTTTAAAAAATCTTCTCTAAAATAAGTGTCTACTAATCTCACTATACCTTTTTTGTACGTAAAAAACGTCGGTATATATGCCACACGATTATTGTTAATTATATACGGGTGATTAACGAGAGAATTCAATGTTTCACGAAATAAATTAATGTAAACAGTAATTTAAAGGTTATTATTGTTTTCTATACAAAATATCGCCTGACACAAAAAGAATACCTTCTTTGAACGATTACCTGGAATTACTGATAAGGCTTCACTAATGATAGTTTAAGTAGTTTGTATGCCACATTACAGCTTATGCCAATAATATAAATTAGAAATTGTTTGCATCTTCCATTTAGTTTGTAGATGTACATTGTTCATGTCTTACCTACCTACGTTTTTATCCCTACTACCTACGTTATAACCCTATCCCGGTTAAGTGTAGTTTTAAAGGTGCCTTCAGTCTAAGAGAGAAAAATATAATATTAAATGTACACGATGCACTTGTACATCAACGCCCTTTAAGTAATGTTCGTGAAATCGTTAACATGTGTTCAAATATGACGGGGGTTGGAGAAGTAACAATTTATAGATTCCTAAAAGAAAGAAAAGGAGGAACTGTTTCATCTCCCAAGAAGAGTGGATGGAGTAAACCCTTGGAAATTGAAGAAATGCATAAAAACATGATAAGACGCAGCGTCCACTCATTTTTTTTAACAAAGAATTTCCAACATTGGACAAAATCCAAACATTAATTAGAGAAAACGGAGACTTACCAATCGTAAGCAACAAGAAATTATGGGGATTATTGAGAAAGATGGGATTTCGTTGGCAAAAGAATAGAAACTATCGTATTCTATTCTGCTTCAACCTTATTACCTGGTGGTCATACTCAATTTAAAATTGTTTTCCTATATACTTCTGTAAACTTGTTGACAAATATCTATTTTTCATTGAGTCACCCGTATCAACAGTTTAGGGATTTGCATACATAATGTGCTATCAATGTGATGGAAATGGACTATATATTCAGTTTACAACTTTACGTTACACTTTAATTGTATTTTTGTAAAAAAATGATTATGATATACGTACTAGAAATTGGGCGTCTTATTTTCAACGGTTATTACGATATTAATTTTCATATAAAACAGTAAGCTAATTTCAGTAATATAACTACGGGGTTATGTTCAAAATATATGCGTAGTAATATAAATTCGTTTCACTGAGCGTAGAATCTCAACAGTCTGTGGAATTATATTTAACTCACATAGCGCATGGGCCAAACAGGCTGTGAGCGAAATACAACTTACGTGTCGTTTAAAGTGTTAAGAATCATATCTTGCTTAAAATTAGTCCTAGAACCTTTTACAATAGATCCTTTTAAAGGTAATTGATTTTTATTTCTATCAAATATATCATTGCATATTCCTAAAACTATAGCATAAAAATATAGCCAAAACTGGCGTAAGTGGCAAACTTTAAACAATCCTATCTCGGACACTATGAATGCTAAAGACTCCTACCAAACGTCATTTTAAAAAGGAAGGATAGAAATTTTCTTCTGTGAAGCTTGTGTTTAAATAATGTATAAATGCTTAACATATAATAAGATTTATAGAATAAGATGATATACCAAATATCACTTTTTGAAATCTTTCTCTTTGAATTTTTTTATTTTATTTTGAAATCTATTTAAAAATTTAAATACTTTTCAATGATTAACAAACATTCACATAAATATTAAAGATTTTTAAAACATTTTTATTGCATTAGCTTCTAGGTTTCTTCTGTCAAAGCCTGGCTCTAAATTTTGGTGCAGGTTACGCATCGACGATTGGATCATCGTACCAGTCCTTTTTATCTACCGCCTCGTGGTGCCTCTTAACTAGTTTTCTTCTCCTGTTTAGCTACGTCTGCTCCCAAAAATCACTGAATTTACTGAGATCTTCTTTATTTGTAAGTACAAATGGTTGTTTTTAATAAAAATAAATATGCGCGAGAATCCATAATACAGTATATTTCACGAATTTGTACCTTTTTGAGATTAGGGATGATAGCTTTATTAATGCTAAGTTAATAGTAAATGCTCGCAATATTTAAAACACTAAGACAATAAAAATACTGTTTTAACTGATAATGTATTTTATATTCATTAAAGAAATATACAATTATTAGGGCAAGAATAGAAGAAAATTACAAATTCTATTGTTTCTAAATTGTAGTGGTAAGTATTGTAGAGTTTTTAAATAAAACGAGCAGTTCGGATTTATATACATATATTTATTTATAAGTTTACAGTTCGGCAATATCTTAATAATATAATAATATCCACTAACTCATGATATCGTCACATATATAATATATATATATATATATATATATATATTATATATATACCAAAAGTATTATTCTAGAATTATCTAAAGTAGTCCCATCTCTAATTCGTTGTTTGACGGATGGATTTCCTTGCGTTCGAGACATCTGTGGATGGTTCTACTGTTACATGGGCCATGCCGAAAGCATGTTCGTAACACTGCTCTCCTCTTAGATCTGAGCGTCCCGATCAGCAACTCTATATGTAGGCCCAGGATGGCGGAATCTATACGCCTCTCCAGCTCTGCATGACCCCATCAAGAAGAAGTAACAGTCTACTGACTTTGAAGGACACGATGTCTTTAGGTTAATGCAATACACAGTAATTGTTACGCCGGTTTCTCAGAAGATCACTTCAAGGTCTGGATCGTCTCCATTCTTGTTGAGAACAGACTTCAGTCGTTCTTGTAATAACTTCTTGGACCCGCTGCAGTCTCATAGCGTTCTTCTAGTTGCTCACGCAACTGTTTCACTAAAAGTTCTACTAGCAGCGTCTTTGGGTCAGGCACACACGTACTTTTTAAATGTTCTTTCGTACAAAGATCACTACCGAACTACGCGGATGTCCCCGATGAAAAATACTTTTCAAAAGTTCAAAAGTCTTTTTCAAAAGTCACTGCTGAATTTAGTTTTTTTATTCACGCCGTAACACCAACTGTAGCGTTTTTAAATAAAACGAACGGTTCGAATTTATATACATATATTTATTTATAAGTTTACTGTTCGGCAATATCTTAACAACTCCATTAAATCATGACATCGTTACATATATATATATATATATATATATATATATATATATATATATATATATACATATATATATATATATATATATATATATATATATACATATATATATATATATATATATACATATATATATATTATATATATATATATATATATATATATATATATATATATATAGCAAAATTATTATCTTGGAATTATCTAAAGTAGTCCCACCTCTAAATCGTTGTTTGACGGATGAATTTCCTTGCGTTCGAGACATCTGTGGATGGTTCTCGATGCCCTTTCGAGATGCAACCGTTACATGGCCTTGTCGAAAGCAGGTTCGTAATAGTATTTACTAATAAAATAATGACAATAACTAGTAACCACTCAACATTTTTCTTACTGAGAAAATAAAAATCTAATACCTTACAGTGTTATCAATAATTAGAACCATACTCATAATCACTGTGGTCGGTATCTTCATTTGGATTGTAAATGATGACTTGGTTCATTTCTTCGATGCGATTTTCACGCATTCAACATTCTTCGAATTGCAGGAGTAGCAGTATTCAATGCATCTTGCCATATTTCCAAAATTTCTGCTTCACGTAACCATTACGTCCAATATAGTTATCGTAGTAAGTTTTGCATATTCCCCAAATGTGGTAAATGGGATTGAGTTCACAATGGTAACGGGGCAATCATAACACATTGTGTCCAAAACTATGTATAATCTCGTCGTCTATAAATATTTTTGGTTTTTCATTGTTTGGCTAACTGTAGTAATTCCACCTTAAAAGAATCCTGACTAAATTAAATATTTTCATTCCTTACCATTCTTTTATTTTATTTACTATCCAAGAATATATTGGTTGCTCATTTAAAACTTCCTAATGGTATGGGGCATTACCTAAAACTATAGACCGCCGAGCGGTATGCCATTAATTATAAATGGAGTCTGGCCTGTAGTTTAGATTCTGTATCATCATCGTTCTCAAATGTTCTATACAGAAGATCATCTTTTAGCACTAGGCAATTCCATTGGCTCCAGTAACACTTGACTTCGAGACTACATGCACTAATGTCTTGCCAAGAAGGTCTATCACTTCCACGCATTAAATCCAATACTCTTTTTATACATGGATCATCTGATTGAGCGTCTTGTAGCTGTTGAGTGATTTTGTTGCAATTTACGGCGAATGTGACATACGTCGCCACCATTTTAACATCTGGTTTCGCGTCTCTTCGGCATCGTGTTACGAACTACTTTTCGTACGATTTCCTCCAGACGTTTATCGTTTTGTTCGTCGCTGTCTTCAAAGGTTCGTACTCGATACCTCCGTGAAGCTCGACTAGCTGTCTCGTGTTCCAAGGCAATGGTGACCGCTTTATCTAAAACTTTCGGTCTTGCTAGTCGTAAAGCTTTCTGTAGTTCACTGTCTCTCAACCCATTGGTGAAGGCATCTACAGCAATTTCTTTCAATATATTGTCTGGTGCCTTTGGATAGACCAACAGCGCTATACGAGCAACATCTGCTTTAAATTCTTGCAAACTCTCACTTGCTCGTTGAATTCTACTTCTTATTTGTACTTTGTAGACTTGTAGATGTGCATCTCCGTAACCTTTGTCTAGTCGAGTGAACAAGGTCTGGTAACATTTTTCTTGCCCCTTAGGAATCGATCTTAGGATATCCGCACATCACCTCGTAAAGCAGCAGTCAATGAAACGGCTTTTTCTTGTTCTGTCCAATGATTGGCTGTAGCAATAGCTTCAAATTGTCTAAGGTATATGGACCAAGAAGACTTTCCATGAAATGGTGGCAATTTGAATCTCATATGATGTGTCGTTTCGTCTCTAGGTGATTCTTCTTTCACCACGGGATCTAAAACTACTGCATTAACTGGTGATAGCAGTTTCGTATTAGTTATCATGTTCTCTAATTGTTTGATGTTCTTTTCTACGTCGTTTACATTTTTCTGTATCTTATCGAATGTTTTAGAAACTTCTTCAAATTTCTCATTGTTTTGAATACATACTTCTTTAATTATTTAAGAAGTCTCGTCGAATCTTCTAGCAACATTTTCGAATTTCTCGTCATTTTGTCTAGCTGCTTCTTTAATAATTTGAGACGTTTCATCGAATCTTTTGGAAACATTCTCATCATTCTTTCTAGAATTCTCTTCGATCATTTGCGAGATATTCTCAAATTATTTTCATTTCCATCAATTATTTTCGTTAAAACTGCTTCTTCTGCTGATTGAAACTGGAATGTCTCTGGGTCGTCTCCACTTGTTGAGAACAGTCTTCAGTCGTTCTTGGAGTATCTTCTTGGACCCGCTGCAATCTTCATCGCGTTCTTCTAGTTGCTCACGCAACTGTTTTACTGAAAGGTCTACTAGCAGCATTGCTAGCTGGTCAGGCACACACGTACTTTTTTAAATGTTCTTTCGTACAAAGATCACTACCGAACTACGCGGATGTTCCCGGCGAACAATATTTTTCAAAACTCACTGCTGAATTTATTTAAGTGGCTTCATGATATGTATGGAATTTGAAACCAGTGCTACTAAAATAATTGCATTTTCACGACAAAATTCGCTCAATGCCAGAGATATATGGCTAACATGTTCATCTAACACGTTCAACCATTAAATTTATTAAAATAGTTTGCGACATACTTATAATACGTTTCTGTATTAGTGTATTTTTATGTATGAGAGAGTAATAAAACAATAAATTATGTATGCAAATCCCTAAACTGTTGATACGGGTGACTCAATGAAAAACAGATATTTGTCAACAAGTTTACAGAAGTATATAGGAAAACAATTTTAAATTGAGTATGACCACCAGGTATAAAGGTTGGAGCAGAATAGAATACAATAGTTGTGAGGGTTACTAATCCCTAAATAAGGTTGCCAGTGTCGGAGTGATGGAGGTTAACAGGTACTAATGAATTTGCAAGAAATGTAAGATGTTTATTTTATTGGTTATATATAACCAATAAAAGTTTAATAAGTACCTACCTATTTGCAAAATAAAGTTTAATTCTTTAGATAAAATAAAACGTTTTATTTTATCTGAAATGAGTGCATTCCACTAAGTAAGGGTTTCAACAATCAAACGTTTAATTCTTTAATTCCAGGAATCTACGACAGTAATTGACTAGATAATTACCTTCTAAACTTATTCCACAGAAAATGTGATAGTGGGTTTTTCCATTTTGTAGGAAGGTCCAAGTGGCGTATTCAAAATTCTTAACAGTTAACTAAAAGTAGGTACTTCAGTTGCAAGGTGCAGTTTATTGTGTATACTAGTGTTATGGAAAATTTGGAAGTGCCGTGTAAACGCCGAAAAATTGGTCCTTTAACAGTTAATGAAAAAACATTAATATTTAATTGTTTTAAATCATTTACAGACAAACGTTTATGCGAAAGTGTTGATGAGACCGTTGAGTTAGTTAGCAGTACACTTGGTGTTGGGAAATCTACGATTTACAGAGTTATTAAAGAAGAGAAATGTGGTAGATTTCAAATGCCACGTAATGCTCCAGGGAAACCAAAATTTCAAATAGAATATCATTTTAAAGAAGGACTTCGACGGAAAGTGCATGAATTCTTCTTTAGACAAGAATTTCCAACATTGGATAAAGTTCTTGTCTCAGTTCGAGATGATAAGGATTACCCAGAAATGAGTCGAAGTACGTTATGTAAACTTTTAAAAGAAATAGGCTTCCGCTGGAAAAATAATCCCAGACAGTCTATTTTATTAGAAAGAAGCGATATTGTCATATGGAAAAGACATTTTCTAAGAACCATAAAGGAAATGAGAAACCAAAAAAGAAAAATATTTTATCTTGATGAAACAAACATGGATCAACGAGGGTCATACACCAAATAAATTTTGGCAGGATGAAACTGTTACAAGTCAAAGGCACGCTTTTGTAAATAACTTATCTACTGGTTTAAACCCACCATCAGGAAAGGGACGCAGGCTGATAATAGTTTACATTGGCAGTTCAGACTATTTTGTTGAAGGTGGTTTATTAACTTTTGAATCAACTCGTACCGGTGACTACCATGAAGACATGAAAGACATGAACGCTGATGTCTTTCAAGAATGGTTCGAACAAATGATAGATCTTCTTCCTAAGAACTGTGTAATAGTAATGGATAATGCAAGTTATCACTCCAGACTTATAGAAGGACTGCCCACAACCAAGTGGTTAAAAAAAGACTTGCAGAATTGGCTGAGTTCAAAAAATATTACGTACCATCCCGGATCTATAAGAAAGGAACTTTATTCGTTGTGTGCCCTTCATAAAGAAAAATTTAAAAAATACGAAATTGATTAAAATTGCCAAAAATCGTGGAATGGCAATACTTAGATCCCCACCATATCATTGTGAATTAAACCCGATTGAACTGGTATGGGCACAGATAAAGAGTGAAGTTTCAAGAAAAAATACCACTTTTAAAATTCATGATGTTAAACAGTTGTTTTTGGAGGCCGTAAATAATGTAAAACCTGAAAACTGGGAAAAGGCAGTAAATTACACTATTAAAGAAGAGGAAAAAATGTGGAAGCTGGACAATATTACTGATAAAATGATCAAACCAGTTATTATAAATCTTGGTTCTGAAAGTTCATCTTCTGAATCTGATTTGGATTTGTAACAAGTAGCTGTAAGTTTTATATTAATATTTTTATTCATCTATTTAACATACCTTAGACGGTTTTAAAAACTCTTTTTCTCTTTTGTAATTTTTAAAAATTAAAAAAAATGTGAATTTTTTAAAACCCTTTTTAATGTAGGCCAGTCAGTTCTAATATAGTGTGTGATAAAAGAGGTCACTTTTGTTTACATACACATAACACTTTATAACACTGAAATAATTCATTTATTTTTTACAATTATTCAAAGTAATGTTTCAATTAATCTTGAGCACGCCCATGGAGTGGTCGGAGGTACCAGTTAAAATTATGCTAATTACTCTCTCGTTCATAAAAATAAACTATAATACGGTCAGACGTTTTTTTCGTCGTTAGCAGTTCTGTTATATACAGTTGTAGGCTTTCTTTTAACCAGCAGTTAGCAGTTGTTTGTAATATGGAGTCATAAAAAAGGCTGTCTCGTTGCAGTTAAAACGCATTTAAAATAATCATCTACTTTGTTGAAGCAATTTCCTTTCCTCTATAACGAAAGAACGGCTAGCTGTCAGATTTTGCGATACGCAAGGTCTTACTTCCGGATGCTGGGTTAGGAAATGTTAGTATCATCTATTTCCAGAAATTACATTCCTAAATGGATTGGCTCACTTTAGATATTTAATGAGCACTGCTAAGATGTTAATAAGTTGATCGCGTGTTACAGGAAAACCCACGACAGTCAAAAACAATATCTATTTTATGATTAGTTTTTCCTTATCAGTAGTTAGAACTGGTTGTCTTCCAATATTTTCGGGCACGTACTTTTGCATTCATTTATCTTTCAATGTTCTTTTTGATATACAAAATACACTACATCCTGGATGCTTTATAGGCAGACATGCCAATTTCCATGTTATTTAGGGTCCGATCCAGTAGATCTTGTGAATATTTTTTTCTTTGCATTGGCGTAGGCTTTAGTATTAACCATGGTTCTAGAAAAAAAGTTAAATGTGAATAATTGAGTCTTTTTTTGAAGATACCATGTCAGGCTTAATTTGGTTTAGGCCGAAATTAGAGCACATGCGAAATATAATAAAATCTAATACCGCCCAGCATAAAATAAAATTATTGTAATTTTTTTTTGTAATTATTATTTTTTGGGAACAAATTAGAGATTTTGGGAACAAACCACCTGACTTTTTTCTGTGATAATATTTTCTGTGATAATTTGCAAGCAAATATTATAGCCAATGAATTTCTCACTGCTTACCTAAAACATTAAGGATTGACGCCCGCCCTCGAACATAGAGTTCCACCTTTAAGCATAGGTTCTTTCTTAACCAAAAACTAAATTAACGATAGGATATCATTGATCAGTTTTTTTTTATTTGAATCTTTTCTATTTACAAAATACTTTTATCCAATTTCAGGAAACTCTATTCAATGGAGTAGCTGCATTAAGTTATTTTGGATCGTGTTCGTATTTGGGATGGGCTGTGAATACGTTTCTTCAACCCATGTACGTAATTACACCCTTTTTCCAAGTTTATCCTGCAATGAGTGCTGCTTACGTAAGTATTACCAAATAAAAGCTAATATTTAGTATAGTTAAACCAAAACTTATAATGTCCGTAAAACTCATTTATCAATATTAAAAGACTTTTATTATTAAAAAACTATAAACTGCAATTGTTACGTTTAAGTTTTCAAAGTTGATTCACGTTTGATTAGTTAAAGCATTACATTTACTATAAATCTAAGAAACACGACTACATAATATGTATATAAACAGAAGTGTATGAGTACCATTTAATAAGAAATAAAAATATGAAAATGCTTTCTCTTCCAGAAACGATTTCTGTAATTTGATTTTTAAATCCAAAATCGCACAGAAATGAAGATTATTATATTAATAACAAAAAAGCAGTAATTCTGATCCTGACTGTAATACAGATTTATTGGTGGAAAATTTACCCTACAAGCAGATATGTCTGGAATACCTTATTTAGGCAACTAAAATAAAACTCAGAACCTAGTACTTAGTTGACGACAGAAATTATAAGCCTATATAGTTAAGATATTTACCGTCTTACCGTCCTTATGAACGTAAAAGGAAAATAAATTTAGCTCCAATTTTATCTTAATATACTCAGTGACATTAGAAGTGTTACACCCAGAAGGTATAATTTCTTGAACTTAATTTTTTCGCAACATGGTAGATTTACTTCAAGAATGAAACGATAACATTGTCAAGAATTTTTAATATCAAGTAATCAAAAAAAAATTATTAATGTGTTTGGCGATCCCGTAGCTGAATACACTCCTGTATACTGCCCTGCTTAGTAAAAACGTCCGATCTACAATTTTCGTTTTTTCTAGATAAGGTTATATTCTACTACTATTAGACGTTTATCATCTTATTACTTAGTCAGAAAATCCTTTCTGCCACCTCAAATCGTACAAAATCATAAATTTGTTTGTCCTTTCTACAACTAACAGCCGCTGTGCTTAGAATAATTATCCTATATACTGAACTACTTAGTTAAAGCGTCCTGTCTGCATCAAATTGTGAAGATAGGACTTTTTGACTAAATAAGTCATGTTGAAATCATTCAACTGGTGAAATTAATGTTGACCTAGCGCTTATACGAAATATATGACTAGGGGAATTATTCTGTGAAGTGATGTGAATACCCGATCGCGTCATATAGATATTTGATAGATAATTGGATGTAATAATTTTTGTTGATTTCATTTGTATTTTGTGACGCTTGCAGCAAGCAGGCTTATTTTCGTAATACTAGTAAACTAAGTGTATTAACTATTGTACTTTTTGATTCGCTGTGGTAAGTAAAAATAAATATAAATAATAATTGAGTAGTCAGTAAATTTTTGTTTTTCTTCAGGAAAATGGACAGGGGGAAAAAATTAGTTGCATTAGCATTGCATAATAAACAGTTTCGAGAAGAAATACGCATTGACGGCAAGAAAAAGAAAAAACGAGAATTTGCTGATGCAGAAGTTGAATTTAATGCAGCAGAATCTTCTACAGCTTCAGAAACAACACTTAACCCGGGTGAGGATAAAATTATATCAACTAACAAACACTTTTCCAATAATATTAACGAATATGATGTGGACATCGATGTTGCAGACGAAACTTTGCCTTTTATTAAGCAGCTACTTGATAATATCGTGCAAAACGTAATCCATACTGTTGAGCTGAAAAGTGATAAAATTTATACAAAGAAAGGTACAATCAGAAAACGCAAAAAGTATGATTTGTCACCAGCTATTAGAAAAAAGCAAAAAACAGATTCTTTGAAGCAAAAACATTTCATTAAACAACCATGTAATCCAGAACAGTGCAAGTTAAAGTGTGCATCAAAAATTAATGTCCAGAGACAGCAAGTTATTAATCAACTAGTGTGGGAAGTGAGTGCAGACGCCAGAAATACATTTATATACGGTTGTATAAGGCGGTTCGATATAAAACGAAGAACAGCTGGAACAAACACATGTCGCAGAAATACGTTCAAGTATTACCTGAAAAATATAACTGGTGACGAAGTTAATGTTTGCAAAACTTTTCTTCTTTCTACTCTGGGATTTGATGTTAACAATGACCGAATTTTGAAAACTATTCGAAACACTCCAGCAGCTACGACCATAATACCTGTTCCTGATAAAAGAGAACGTCATCCATGTAAATGGAAAATTGATACCGATCGTATCAAACAACACGTACAGTTATTCAATCCGACAATAGCACATTATCGTCGAGAACATGCACCAAATAGGCTGTATTTGCCCAGTGATATTTCTATTACACAAATGCACAAGCATTTCAAGGAAATGTATCCAGATATGAAAGTCAGTTATGAAGTTTATCGTAAAAATGTTAGTGATATGAATATATCATTTGCAAAGCTGGGTCATGAAGAGTGTTTTGAATGTGAAACATACAACCTACATAAATCTGAGACAAAACATAATGAAGTTAATGAAAATGCAGACTGTGACTCCTGTCAAACATGGAAGAAGCATAAAATTTTATATGACTCAGCTCGGAAAGAATATCAAAATGATGTGGCTGTATCCACAACCTCTCACGAAATGTATATTTCTGTTGATTTACAAAAGGTGATCATGTTACCTCGGGCAGAGATGTTTAAAGAGGTAATATTTGTTCCTCGCATTATTGCATACAACGAAAGTTTTGTGCCAATCGGTAATTCATCGAATAAACAAAAACCAACAGCGGTTATTTGGCATGAGGGTATATCAGGCAGAAATAAGGAAGACATCATTTCGACTTTTTACAGATTTATTTTACATCACAGAGATGAAAAAAATATAACATTCTGGTTAGATAACTGCGCATCGCAAAACAAAAACTGGGCAATTCTTTCCTTTCTCATATATATTGTAAATAGTCCTGAAGTTCAGTTACAAAATTTGACTCTAAAATTTTTTGAACCTGGACACACTTTTATGGCAGCTGATAGTTTCCATCATCAGGTAGAAAAGGAACTAACAAAAATGGGTAAAGTATTCGACTTTGATGACTTTATGTCTTGTGTCCAGAATTCAAATTCTGGAAAAGTGCAGATATTACCTATGCAAACAGAACATTTTTATGCATGGAAAGATCATAGCTCAAAGCATAAAATTAATCACTTGTCACCAAGGCCATATTTACGAGATATAGTTCTTATTTCTTGTTCAAGAGGAAGTAAAAACCTTAAATACAAAGTAAGCTTTTCAGACGATTTTATAAATCTTAATTTCCTAATGGCAAAATCTTTCAAAGCAGACATACCCAAACCCCATATGCATACTAAGGCTCGAGGGATTGACATGAAGAGAAAACAAACTTTGCTAAATAAGCTCCGCCCAATATTACCTAAGAATAGGATTATGTTTTGGGAAAATATGCCAGTGTCAGAATCCGTCGTTGAGGATAATTTGTAATTTGATTTAATTTTTTTCTTTTTTTTTTAATGTAATTACTTTTGTGGTAATATACAATATGTATCAGTTTTGCCTTTTTTCTTAATAAACTTATTTAATGAGTAAATGCAGTTAGTAAAATTTTAATTGTCATTCATATTTAAACTAAAAAAGTCCTATCTGAAAAATTAATAAATCTAAATAACCAATACATTAATAATGCTTAGTTAAAAAGTCCTATCTATCAAATATCAAACTTGGGGTAGTTTAAGTGATTGCTGGTAAACCAAAAAAAAATTTAATCCTAATTAACTACTTATATGCAAAAAAGCAACAGTCTGCTTTTTAAAATGATGACGGCACGGTATTAACTACAAATATTGCTTTTTCTCAAAAGTCTAATATTGCCAGTTAGGACGTTTTTACTTAGCAGGGCAGTATACGTCTAGGCATTGACAAAATAAGATGATCAATGTCTGCCAGTGACTCCTCATTCCAAGCAACTTAAACTTCATGTATTAACTGTGATCGAGTCTATGGAGGATGGTACAAAGTGAATCATCTCCTTCACATCATACCCCATATATGTTCGGTAGGATTCAAATCCAGAGCACTGGGCGGCCACGGCAAAACATTAACTCCAGTTTCTTGGAAAAAGTCCATAGTTTGACGAGCAATATGGGGACCGTTGAGATAAAGCATTAAAGTGATTTGTAAGATGCCATCAACATAACGCGCAGCTATCATATTGCCTCAAATAAACACAATTGATGGGCTACCATAGGTAATAGCCCCCCAAAACATTACTCCAACTGTTCTGTATAAAATTCAAACTGGATCTGCAGCTTTAAATTGGAAGTGGCTAGAGGATTTTTTTAAAGTCTAACAAGTGCAAAGGAAGATCCACAAAACTGAAAATATTTTTCTCGTAGCAAGTGGGATATGTTTTTGAAACTAAAACATTTGAACTGCAAATATTTAAATTTAATTCCTGGGGGAAGGGGTGGCCTTGGATTCGCCCTTGAGCTCAGGCATCGAGCAATAAGACAAAAGAGGGAATCTAATCCTTATGACAAGAAGACCAAAAAAGTGGCCTCTGATGGCGGCATATCCGGAAATGCGAATGCGCGAAATTTAAATTTTCCGACACTTATCAACAGTAGCTATATATTTTTCAGAATGTGTCTTAGACGAGAAAGTTTTAATTAATTATTAATGATAAGAGTCTAAAATACGACACAATTGTTAAAAAACTTCCATATAAATAAGATTTCATGTGACATTTGGGACAAACAATAACATAACCCAACTAAATTTGATGTCAAACAAGGAGAGAGACTCTCTTTCCTTGTTTAATGTGGCCTCTAAAGATCGCACTTCCTGTCTAACAATATGTTTGCCCCCACTACCTTTACATTCCCTCTATTGTCTTTTTGCTCGATGAGCTCAGGATAGCAATAAACATGAGCTGCGCTTAAACCAGAGGCCGGATGCAGAATTCGTTTGGGCTTGTGACTGAACTTGCCAGGTTGTCACGGTTCCTATAAATATTGACCGATTTCTTTGTATGGACAGAAATGTAAACGAATCAGTGTTTTGCAAAATTACTGTATAACGAGTTGCATTTAATTATTTAAAATTTGTAACTTTAAAATTTTTATTTAATGATAATATAAACGTATTGTGATAGTTTGAAACTAACTACACTTACCTGAGTACGGCAATTCCCATCGTATGTCGCACACAATAATATGAATTATAAATAATTATAAATTATAATATAAATTATAAATCATCAGTGTCTGTGATTGAGAATGTATCTCCGTAATCAGAATCTTCACCTGAATTAATAATAAATTATTTTATGTCATACTAGTTTATTATTGTGGTTTTATTGCTTAGTTACCAACTACGTAATACTGTACTTTATGGCCCGCACGGGCGTAAAGATACAAACAAAAAGATAACTTATTAGAAACATCTTTATTTAAGGCTTATCCTCGAAAATTGTAACGGTAAAATTCAGAGAGATATCTATTTCAAAAATATCTTTCTTTACGAAAACAAAATCCATTCACTAAGAATATTCTAAACGTCATCGTGTACTAGAGGTTAGCTTTATACCTACCTTATACAACCCCCTATTGTGTAAAGTCTTGGGTCTATACAATAAACGAACGGGCGGCCTTCTATTCAGTGCGGTTTTGAAATAATGTTGAATAAAAACATTCATGAAATTAAAATGAAAGGATTTACGCCTATTAGTAGAAGTGAGATTTATGAAATTAGTACTTGAAGCCCAAATAGCGGGAGAAATATGTGCATTAGTTTTCAAATATTTATTATTTACCATATAATTTCTAAATTGAACCACTTTCACTTATTTAGGTAACAATGTATCTGTTTTGACAACTAAATAGGTACTTAGACAAAATTATTATTAATAAGAGTATTATTAATTTCAAAACAGTTTAAAGAGTTAAAACGAGTTTAAAGAATTAGAAAGAGGTAGCCCGGGCCCAGTTAAATGGTCAAGCTTTTTCCAATGGAAGCAATAAGGAGGATTATTTTTCGTTTTGGCACAGCTGACATGCTCTCTCTAGCACTATAACCCATGAAACTGTGGTAAAAAACATGCTTTATTTATACGGTTCTGAAACACGACGATTAACAGAGACATCGAAGAAAGATATCTCGTCGAACTTAATGCAATAAAGTATGAGAATAGAAGGTACAGTCATGGATGGCATACAACGAAAGCAGCTCAAATGGGTACAGGTCCAATAAATGAAAGACAGTAAACTCCTAAAACAAGTACCTGTATGAACCCCTACCGGAATCCAGAAGAGAGGATTACCTTAGAAAACACGGATGGAAGGAATAAAAAACTTAATGTGCTCGAAAGAACTTAAAGAACAATGGAACAACCGTATTGAATAAAAATTGGACGTCGGAAGACATTTTATAGGGATTATATCATATTATAGGTACATTTTTTGGACTAAAAATAAATTTGAAGAAAACCAAGTTCATGGTATTTACAAAAGCACAAAGCATTAAAGTTAAGCTAGTACTAGATAATACAGAAATTGAACAAATATCTTTGTACAAATACCTTGGAGCATGGATCACAGAAGATACTGATTAGACAAAAGAAATAAGATGCCGAAATATATGGGATTGACGCTTGGTCACTTAAAACATCCAACATTAAAAACCTAGAAGCGTTCGAAATGTGGTGTTACCACATTTCGAATGCTTCTAGTTAAATGTGGTATTTTGAAAATATCATGGATGGATCGCAAAACAAACGAACAAAATCTCGAACAACTAGGAAAACAATGCGAAGTTTTAAATTCCATAAAAATCAGGAAATTGGAATACTTGGGGCACATCATAACTAGTAATAACCAGAAAATTAATCGGCCCCAAAAGAAGAATTAGACCCAGAACAAGGTGGATTAGTAAAGCGGAGGAAGACCTTAAACACGTGAAGGTGAGAGACTGGAAAATAAAAGCACAAAATAGAAGCGAATGGAAAAATATTGTACACCAGGTCCTTCAGAGTAGTTAAGAATGTTATATATACATATTTAAAGTTTTGTTTAAAATAATTGTAATTATTTAATATTAGAATTATGTTGTAAAAAAAATGCCCTAGGCCTTAACGGCCTGTTGTGCGTAAAAATAAATATTATAAATAAATAATAGAGTGCAAAAATCGAAAGAATCGCGTTTTTTGCATTAAATTGTTAATCATTAAAAAACGGCTCCGAACTTTACGCAGGAAACAGGTAGGTTTTCTTCTTATAGGTCTACAATGACTAAAAACGTTGTCAGGTACCTGGATTATTGAGTGTCACGAGAAAATCCTTATAACCCTGGACTAATATGGCTGGACACGCAATTGAAGAAACAAACTTCATATATTATGTAAACTTTACTAACAACGTTCAAAATAAATATTCCTATAAATATAAATAATCAAATTTCATATTCAAATACAGCAAAATGTTTGGGTATTGTCCAATAAATATAAATAATCAAATTCCGTATTCAAATACTGCAAAATATTTGAGTATTACTCTAAGCTCTTATGTAAAGAAAAAAAGAAAATAATAATTCTGATTGAAATACAAAAAAATGTACTGGCTGATTGACCAAAATTCTACGCTGTTTCTACATAATAAATTATTATTATATAAGCAAATACTGAAACAATAGTATTATTATAAAAACAGTATAAACATTTAGAAGGAAAATATCACAAATCAACAGAAAATATTTCTATTCATATCAAAATTTAATCAAATTATAGGTACTTACTGCTTATTTATATAAAATTTCCTCAATCGGAACATAAACAGGTTCGTGAACTACCCATTTTAAAAACAATTAACACACTGGTTTGTCAAAAGTCGAAATAAGAACCCACCTTCGAGAGGATATTATACTTCTTACCTAACCAACCTAACCGTCGGCGAGAATCCAGAAACTATCGACAAGGACAGCCTGTACTGGCCGAGAGAGAAAGTAACATTTAGCAAAATTTGAGATTTTTAAAAAAGTTTATACCAAATAGCTGCTTTGTGTTACACTTTATGTTAAAAATAAAAACAGATTCGGAAAGTGGGTCAAATTCTGTAGTGCCCTATTTCAAAAAAAAAATTTACGTTTATTTTAACCAAAAATATTTAAAAAAAAAATATTGTTTAAACAATTTATTAATTTACAACCAAATAGTGCACTAGAACTTTTTAAGACCTTCCATATAAAAAAAGAATCATCTCAATATCTGCCATAGTTTTTGCGTTATTTGATATAAACTTTTACATTGGAACTTAGCTATGCCCAGAAACGCAAGGAACGGCCTTAACAACATTTCAAAACATATATTTGGACCACAGGGAACTCGGAGAACATGTTACGGCGTGATCGGCAAAGTATACAAGTAGCACAGTTTCACCACAGTATATCGCTAATTTAAGCAATATACTGTAGTTTCACCAGAGAACTACGAACACAGAGAAGCGACACTCATTTGAAGTTGCGTGGGCAAGCCGCCAATGACAGTTTAAGCAACCAGAAAACTAATAGTCAGTGAGCATATCACACAATATAAATTCTTAAATAAAATTGAGCATTTATGTTGACTTTCATTAAATATGAAATATTGCACTGAATGAATAAATAGTTACATGCAGGGCCGGCTTTTGTTGACATTCTAAATGGTGTAATTATTTTTTATTTACAAAAGGTTGCAAATACATCGCACAACGCAAAGTAATGGTGAAAATCGTATTGATGGAACCATAAATGAAAATACTTTTTTGTTTATTCTGATGTTGGCATTGATAGACCAATAATACATCGATTTTTTTTTTGGCTTGTGTTGATACAAGATATAATTTGTTCGTCGTGAAATTTCCTAATAAATTATCTTTCGTAATATAATCGAAAAATAACAAAGCCATTGTAACTGCCACGGAAATTTCACAAACTCTAAAAATTCCAATTCTCTTTGGGTGACAAATGTTTGTGATCGTCAACAAGAAACTTTATGTTGAAATCGATTGGTAATGTCTTGAAAACTCTTAAAATTACATTTTTCCTTTAAAGTCGAATATTGAAGTAAACGATATTCGACTAAAACGAGTAAAAAATCAAGAAGTAACTATTGTACGTGTATATTTCTATAAATATAAAAATGTAATAACCCAAAAAATAATCAAAAAAGTATTATGAATCATCACAAGAGAGCATTAGGAAGATAAGAATTTATATTATTGTCATTACACCATGATTCGGATATACATAC
The DNA here is from genome assembly GCA_918026665.1 of Diabrotica balteata. Classification (NCBI taxonomy): domain Eukaryota; kingdom Metazoa; phylum Arthropoda; class Insecta; order Coleoptera; family Chrysomelidae; genus Diabrotica; species Diabrotica balteata. The sequence goes on along the minus strand of OU898279.1, from coordinate 94,191,395 downwards.
TAAATCCAGACTTTTAGTTTTAAGTAATATTTCGATACAATTTATTTTCTTTACAATAGATTCATAGTTAATACATACGATTTTTAGTTGATTGGTATTGCCTTTAAAATTATTTGTAGTATATAATTTGCCTAAGCCAGATTTGTAACAATTATTTCTGGTTTTGTTGTTAACTACGGTTAGTACAATTCTTGTACTTGAAGTCAAAACGACGAACCATTGAACCTTCAGGCCATATACTGGGATTGAGAACTTCATTTTTATAATCCAATAGATATGAAACTTTAAAGCTTGCCTGGTCCTCCGTAACCTTTAACTTCTTGAAGTAGAAATGTATATTTGGAGCATTTACCTTTAGATAATTTGTCAAATCTTCCGTTGTCTGTTGTGTAATTATATTATGGTGTAAATAAATAATGATTGATTGGAGTAATTTATGTCTGTTTACTCTTAATATGGGCTGTGAGCATGTGTGCTTGGTTGTAAATATAGTAATTGTCATCAACTTCTATTTTTATAGTCTGTTAATGTAACTAACTTTCGCAATAAAATAATTACTGAAATACTAGATATTTGTGTCTGAGATTAGCGAACGGACTATACATACACTACATACATTCAGTGTCATTGTATATCCAAGATGGACTCCGCTACACAATAGCGGATTACATATTTTTTCACAACTACTTCAATATGGGTATCAAATGAAAGGGCTTGACTAGTAGAAAAGAGTTCATTATAGAAAATCCAAAATGGCCGCCAACAAAATGGTGGATTACATATTTTCATTGGACGTACTGTTGTACGCCCATGATTTTTTTTATTTTTATTGACTTCCGAAAGGCATTTGATCGTATTAAGTACTCTATATTGATCGAAGTTCTAATAAACAATGGTTTGGATGGATGAATCCTATAACTATTATAAAGTAAATCCATTTTTAATAATAAATCTTCTCGTCTGCAAGCTTCTATCCACATTTTGGCACTACAACTTTTTAACAGAACAAATTTTAAACAAAGAACTTTTTCTGTATTTATAAATAATACTTCATTACTTACAACTATAAGAGTATTAGTATATTTTAAGTATATTGTAAGTAATGAAATATTTAACTTTTGTCAATATCTCATCTTAATAAATTTACAGTTTTCTTCTGAATAAGTCACAAAATTGTCACTAAATATTGAGATATACAACAAATAAAGTTTTAATATTTTTTATTTGTAATTCCCATTTAAAATTCCTAAATGTTTTGTGTACTCCGATCTATATATTTGATCTTTGTTATTTATATTTAACGAATTAAACATTGACAGACAACTTTTGCATATAACAAAAAGTAGATGAGTATTTAGTTTTACAAACATGGTTGCAATTTTAAAGTCTTGTTCTGTTGTAATTTTAAGATTTTCCCAATTATCGGTCTAATTATGTTTCCAACAATTTTTAGTTTGAGCATTTTAGAAATTTCTTTGTTTCGTTTAAATAAAATATTCTCGTGTATAAAACCTTCTATATATTTTTATTTCCTAAAAATACTATATTCGTATTGTTGTCTTCGAGGGCGCTGACACCAGGCCAACATCTGTTGATGTTTTGACCTGAGCCTTTGGGGATATTAAATTTAATGTTTTCATTTTGAACTTGAACTATCCCTAGGCACACTAAATTTTATTTTTTTATTGCTTCACTTAACGAGAGCTCGGACGGACACGTCGGCGTCGGCTTACTGTTCGAAAGTCAAACTAATACTATTATGGAATAACTAATAATAATTACAAAGCAATAGTAATTACCTGTTATTATTCTTATGAAATCGAAATAAACTTATTCCTTTTCCTGTCACAGATGAACATCCGCGAAACGCACGACAATAACCGGAAGACTTTTTAAATATAAATTAAACTTTTAACTATAAACTATAACTATAAACCTACATATTTAACTTATATATTTTAACTATAACTATAAACTTTTAACTACTAAATAAATTAGATAAATGGTCAAATGCACTTGTATAGTCGAGTATTAACCACAGGCGCCTACAAAACAACCAGAATCGGGCATGCGTATTGGCGACGTGTAAGTACTTGGAGGGGATACGAGAAACGATCGTGCGTGAGTAGCGGAGAAATCTTGCATCTTTTACTGCACATTTCATAGATTATAGATTTCATATTGTCAATTGTCATATTTCATATTCGTTTTGTTCATTTACACCTTCTGTCACTGAAGAAAATGGGATTTAGGAAATGCTGTGTTATAAATTGTAAAAATACAACAAAAAATTACTAATTTAAGTTTTATTCGTTTCCAACTTCGAAGCACAAAGCTACTACAAAGAGAAAAGTGGATTTATATCATAAAAAAGCATAAGTAACATAACCTAAATTATGCATTATTCTTGCGCACGATTTTAAAGTCAGTTTGAAATAAATAATAAATAAAAGTTCACTTTTAAGTGTAAATTTTAGTTTCATAACACTCACTTAGAGTTCATTTTAACCCAAAAATCAAGTTTAATGTTTGAAGTTTATTTTTTTGAAGTTTACAAAAATGCAAGTTCAAGTTTTTCTAAAGAGGCATCAAGATATATTCGCTGTCCAAAAGTTTACAGGGAAAGAATTAATTGTTCAAACCAATATGATGATATCATGGGCTTAACCTGCTAATTTATGCATTAGCATTATTTATGGTAATTTATTTTTCTTAATTCTTCCACTCCACATAATTCTTCCATTCTTTTTTGACATTTGCCACTACTAAAGCTTTTCCCTTTGACTCGTGCTTGGTTGAAAAGTTATTTGGTGATTTACTTTCTCAAATCCAGTATTTATTATTGCATCCATATTAACAGTAATGCTGTAATTCATTCGTATTTACGCTACATTCATTTGTATTTACGCTACATAAACGTTTACCTTTTAATAACATACCGACATAACCTCAATCTTACTTTTTCTTCTTATTCTTTTTTGGGGCCACGTCCTTGACAGTTATCCGGTAACCTCGATCTAACATGAAAGCGCAGTAAATTTGGCTGATTTACGACACCAGGTGTCGCTGTTCCGAACTTGCACGGTCCCAATACAAAAACGGTACACGTTTTTAGGCGGTAGTGTCGCTTTTCTGTGTTCGTAGTTCTCTGGTTTCACTAATGTGTTCTACATGGTTTTCTGTCATCCAGTGCTGTAATTGTTCATATTCCTTGTCGTAGGCATCTCTTGACTTCTGTGGTAGTAACTTTTGCGCTGCTTTTTGCACTTTTTTTTTTAATTTGGTTAGGGGAGAATGGGTTACAGTGAACCACTTTTTATTTGGAGTGGTGTAACTCAGGAAAAAATATGCATATATGTCTGAAATTTGGATGATGAATGCTATAAGGTACGAACTTCTGCTCTCATAAGTGAAACATGATATAACCAGATGTTTGGTACTAGTTAAAATATATATTTTTCAAAGCGTCACTTGGTTCAGTGTGCCCCCGTCCTTGTGAACAGTGAACCAGGCTATGGGTAACAATGAACCAAATGGTGGTACAGAGAATCAGCAGGTTTCTTGGAGAAAAGAAAACGCATGATATAGCAAAACCTTTGATAACTCACTACTAGTACAAACTAGCGTATATCTATTTGAGTAAAATTTAATTTGAATGAATAGAATGACTGTTGTCGTTTAGTATTCCCACAAATAGTTGGTTTTGGTAATATCAATTTTACGTCTGACAGTGCAACCGGAGATACGTCTAAAACGTCTGGCAAACGGAATGTGTTTTCCATTTTATAGTTTCTTCTTAAAAAACTTACTTCTACTTCTTGTTCCTTGGCCTCTTGTAATACCTTAGCAACGTAATAGACTTTACCATTCTTCCCATTGAATTCAACCAACACATAGTCTCCTTCACTGGGTAATTTTTCTAATGGATTAAAAGAGTCGGAGGTCATAATATTCTCCTCATCACCGCTTTCATAATAGTCTTCTACCTCAGAATGAACACTGAACGTATCTTCTTCATCTGTTGTATCTTCTGGTTCTTGAAACACTTTTTTCTTTATGGGATGCGCTTTCTTCTTTCTCTGCTTTTCTGCTTCGCGCTCCTCAATTTCCATTTTTTCTGGGGTGTCCGTGGCTATCATAGATTTACCCTTTCGTCTTGGTTTTCTGGTATTTTTTCTCGGCCCAGCCTTTGGCAGCCCTCGAAATTGATCCGGAGTTACAAATTCCAAAGATATTTCAGCCTCAGAGTCAGGAGTTCTACTTCTACTATGTTCGGCTCCGACTGCCAGTGGATTTTCTGAATTGAAGATTTGGCCATCTGGAGTATTCCCATTATTTTCAGTAATGGGCCTGTTAGTAACTTCACTTGGCAAGAAGTCTATGTCGGTAAAAACATTTCTATCGTACGGGAAGATGCCGGTATTCTTAAAGGAACTACAAATATTTGACGGAGTCATTGCCTTCATATGTGCATCCCCAACGCAAGCAGCTACCTCATAAATTGTTAGAGGTTTTCCTGGATTCCGCATCATCCAACTGTCTACAGCTGCATTGTAAGCAGTTTTGAAAGGTTTATAAAGGCAAACGTCTAAGGGTTGCATCTTTCCGGTAGAATGAGGCGGAACTGTTAATATTGTCACACCATTTTCCTTTGCCAATTCAATGGCTTTTATGCAAATATGAGCTTCAAAGTTGTCCATTATCAGTAAGCTGGGGTTTTCTTTGCTAGTGTTTGAGAATTTAATAAAGTGTTCCATCGTGTCTACAAATAGTGTGCTATTCATCCACCCAGACTGTGTCGCCAATCCTAACGTTCCGGTGGGAGCCCCATTTGTCATGTGATGCTTAAAATGGACACGAGGAAAAATCATGACTGGTGGTAAAAAATTGCCGGAAGCATTGACGATACAACAGGTTGTTACTAATGTTCCCTTTTCACCACTAGTGACTTTGCTGACCTGTTTTTGTCCTTTCGCTGCGAGCACCTTTTGAGATTTTTGCACGGTCAGGGAACTAGTTTCGTCAAGATTATATATCCTAGTCCCATCAGCAAATTCGGGCTTACGTAACATAACTTCTTGTAACTTATCATAAAATATGTTCACATTATGTCGGTTAAATGACGTAGCTCGGGACAGGCTACATCCTTCAGGTGTCCTAAGGCTTAACCGGGGATGTCGCTTTCTAAAATTGTATAGCCATTCCATGCCAGCAAGCTTTCGATCATTCCATTTTTCAGGAATTTTGACGTTGTTGACTATTGCCATTTCGTAGGCCAGCTGGCGACATTCCAGCAGTGTTAACCCGTAAAACATTTGGCTACATTTTACAATATAATTGGCCAGTGCTTCTTCCTGGATGGCTGTGAAAATTTTATTCACTTCATAATTAGGAGTTAGCCGTATTGGTTCATCTGTATTTTTAAATTTTTGCCAATATCTTCTAACAGTCGGATAAGGAATCCCTTTAAGTTTTGCCACACTTCTTATGCTTTGATTTTCTCTCGATATGAGGTCTAAAGCACTTCGCATCTGCTCTTCACTGTGCATGCCAATGTTTGTTTTTCTAACTCGGTTGCGTGGCATTTTGAATCTGAAACAATAAATAAACGTAATCATAAACCAAATTATGATTAATGAAATTAAATGCATACATTCTAAGGGCCGGTTGTTCGAACGCTATTCAAAAATGATCATTACCAAATATTTAATTACTGTCACCAACTGTCAATGTCAATTTTTATTGGGTTGCTGAAAACATAATCGATTACCATTATGAAATTAGTTAATCAATTATGTTAATAATTGTTATGTTAATTGATTCACTAATCTCATAATTGTACTCAATTTATTATGTTTTCAGCAACCCAATTAAAGTTGACATTGACAGTTGGTGACAGTAATTAAATATTTGATAATAATCATTGTTGATTAGCGTTCGAACAACCGGCCTTGTATAACATTTGCACAGTAAACCATTATGGGTTACAGTGAACCAGGTTCAGTGTAACCCATTCGTCAATGGTTCGCTGTTACCCACCGCCACCTATTTAACTAAAAAATTTATTTAAACAAAAATAAACTACATTGATTTGAAAGACAAGATAAACAGTATGTACAAAGACCTATTAAGTAGCTTGGAACTATAATTGATCTGAATTTACCGCCAGGCTTGGAACAAAACAAATAAATACAACAATGTGAAAAAAAGCATTCGACTTACCGTTCAGCAGATATCGAAATAAACATCTACACACTATGTTAGCTTGATGCGAACTAAAGTAGTAAGGTGTCGCGTAAAACCAGCAGATATTTGAAGAATAGAGTTGGGCGATAAAGTGCATAGGCAAAGAGTGGGGGCTGCTGGTTCACTGTGTAACATGGTTCACTGTGACCCAAGTTCCCCTAGGGATCTCAAAAATATCTTGGATTTTCACGGTTTTAGTTTGACACGTTTGACAGCATTTTCGCAGCGTAGCAACATAACACGGGACGATAGAATGTCTACTAGTAAATATATTGTCAAAATAAAATCGAATTTTCGGATTTTTTAGAACATATTTACAATATTATTTATCTATGCATATTTATTTGTAGATGCAATAACGAACTAATATGACATAAAAGTTTGTTATGTAATGACCTCTTGGTAATGTCGCAATGTGTGTTTTTCTTTCTCAACATATTCTCTATCACTCTCCTTTACAATTATGTATGATACGTCACGATCCCACAAACTATTCTATCCCAAACACACAAAACTCTCAAAAATGAGCAGAATGAGCCTTAACATTTTCTTTTGGGTTTGTGCAAGGGAAATGAAACAGAAACGGTATAGCAGCATTTTATAGGTATAGCTTTTACTTAATTTTATTTAATTTTCCAACTTGATTAAATTCTATTTGCCTTTATTTAATTTTGTTTAATCTTATTAGTTTTAGTTTTAATTTATTTTGGTAAAACGTTGACATTTGCTAAACGTCATTTTGTTTCTATAGTAAGTGTATGCTAATCTTACCCAATGACATATGATAAATATATAATAAGTATACGTCATTGATCTTAGCTTACAAGAAGGTACCTTACCTCATTTGTAGAATGAATTGATAATAAATCAACAGTACCGTTTCAAGAACAAAATATGATTGAAGTGTCAAATGTTGCTAGTTCAGATTTCTTTCCTAGGTGGCGTCCTAGTTACCTTACTGGACAAACGGTGTGACTTGTCATAATAGCATTTTATATAGATATATATATATCTATATATATATATATATATATATATATATATATATATATATATATATATATATATATATATATATATATCTATATATATATATATCTATATATATATATATCTATATAATATATATATATATATATATATATATATATATCTATATATATATATTATATATATATATATATATATATATATATATATATATATATAAAACATGCTAATTACTAATTATGATTTAAGTTTGTTATTAGATTATAATTCTATTTTTTTTTTCAGATGATGGGTACAATTCTTGGCTTTGTTTATGCCTACGACGGATATAAGTCATACCAATATTTTAAGGGATTTAGATAAGATATCGACAAACACAGATATGTTTATTTATTGTATTTTTGTAAGTTGTTCACATGTATCTTTAATATCGACACCTTCTCTAGTCAGCGTGTATTAAAAATTATATATACATAATTGTCAAGTTTACTCTTTTAATACAAACATTTTTATAAGGTCTTAAATCATTACATTTCAGGGTCTTCCATAGAATACTTAGAGACTTCTATAATTTTTTTAAAATTCTTGAAATTAAAATAATAATGAAAACTACATACGCAATCAATGTTGCTTTTGTTGGACATCCTGGAGAATATCTACCTTTACGCCAGTAAATGACAGTTTTAAAATGTAATTTTCGTCGTCACGATGGATTCGCTTGAAAATTTGGATTTTATCAAGAACATATTCCTATACTGCTAAACCAGACCCTCCTCTGTCATTCAGTGATCCGAAAGCGGAATGGCGTTGTAAGGCCGCGCATAAGCTTTCGAATTACTATCTGCATTATCCATAGACTATAAATAAGAAAGGAGGCTATATGCGCCATTCTGTTTTCCCTTTTTTTGTCCCAAAAACTGGCTTTTCCGGCCATGTGGCGTGTGGAATACCCTCATCCCTCTTTCACATAACTTTCAGTCGGACATTTCCTCCTTGCCCACAGTCTAACTCATTTTTCGCCTCTTATCAAAACGTATCCCGTAACTTACAGCATCTATCCTTCTTACCTTTGCCAGTAGCTAGCTGTCCTTCCTAATAGTTATGTACACTAGTCCAAACTCCGTTATTTTCAATCACTTCTCTCACTGTAACAAAATTCACACATGTCTCTCTTTCCATTCTGTTCCTTTCTACTATCCGTCTGTTGCACTCTAACATCGTATGTGTCACAGGGTGCACAGTATAGACATTTATCCGTATCGGCTTTTCTGAACCTTGAGATATTTGGAGCCTAAAATACCCGTATCCTGTGAACACCTGCGTTTGGAAATAATCCAGTCGCCTGTGACCACAGTTCACCCAATCTCTTACGTTCGGGATCAGAATTTTTGTCCACTATGCGACATCCTTAGTGTTGCTACATTATTGTTGCTTTCAATTGACCTTTCCCTTTCCTATATTCTTTCAGCCATAGTAAGGTCTAGATCTCTTCTCTCATATAGCTCCTTTCTTTTCACTTCCATCACATGCAGCGAAACACATCCAGTTATGACCAACAAAGCTGCCGCAGACATAGTCCTGTAGACGCATGCCACTCGCAACAGACTTGTTCTGTCCACTCGTGGCCACTTATGAGCCTAGTGCAGGCAGTTATCTCTATCGCCCAATTCCAGACTGGTGTCACATAGAGGACGATCGACTGCACAACACCGTGTAAGGCCTCCATTCAACGTCTTTTCTGGTGCAATGTCACTCCCAGGCACTTTACGTGTTTCTTGGGTGTTAGTCCACTCCACTATTTTAGTTCCACACTTTGCCTGTTCCTTTTCCCCTTCAGAGTGACAGCTTCGGTTTTCTCTGCCGTGACTTTCAGTCAATACTGTGTCATCCATTTGAATACACGGTATTTGAAATTTGATTCATCCCACGCGACTAGCAGCATAGCGAGGTCAACCACGAATGCGACATTAACATGCGACAGGGGTTATCCTGTCTCCGTATTCACAGTTCATAGTGCCATTATATGCCACGTTACATAGCGTCGTACCCAAGATAGATCTCTGCGCGACACGCCGACTCGATCGTACTCTTCTCCTCGACGTAACCAGGACATTTTTTCTCCTCCATTGCAGTCATTACCTCGTTCCTCTGCAGCGTATTGAATGCATTCCTAACATCAAACAACAACAAGGCCGCCATCGGTGTTATCTCCTCTATTGCGCAGTGCGTCGAGTACACTCACGATTGCACCAATCGTACTTTTCCGTTT